>OX155966.1:31880161-32062791 GCA_944548615.1 Micropterix aruncella | reverse complement strand
AAATGAACATTCTTCTCGTTTATTTTTACATTGCAGCTAACAATAATCTTCTGTGTTTCCGGTTCAAAACAACGGAAATTCTTTGATGTGGACTCGTATCCAACGAGGAACACCTTCTTGGCCTTGGCGTCCCATTTCTTGCGTCCAGTCTGCTTCGGAATCTGCACGAAGCACTCGCTTCCAAAAATTCTCACGTGACCCAACTCTGGCTTCACACCAAACCATTTCTCGTATGGTGTTGAATCTGGGCACATTTTGTTTGACGATCGGTTCAAGATATATACGGCTGTACGTACTGCTTCTGGCCACAGACGCTTGTGCAAACTACTGGAGAGCAACATTGTGCGAGCGCACTCCACCACGGTTCAATTCTCACGCTCCACGCGTCCATTTTTCTCGGGTGTGTACGGTGCAGTTCGCTCCACTGTTATTCCGGCTTTCGACAGCATCCGCATACATTCATTGTTGACAAATTCAGTGCCATTGTCGAAACGAATGTGCTTCACCGAATTGCCCGTCGTACTGCGAACTAGCGACACTATCGCATTGAGTTTATCACACACCTCAGATTTGCTAGCCAAATTGAATACATACTTGAATCCCGTTGCTTCGTCTTTGATCAGGAGGAAAAATCGAACACCTCCAATGCCCAATTGTTCCATTGGTTCGCACAGGTCAGCATGGAAATATTCGCCGCAAACTGCTACCCTCTCTTGTGCTGGTTTGTGCGAAGCACGTTGCATTTTTCCGATATGACAAGCCTCACAGAAAAAATTTGCTTCACTCTCCAATTTGATTCCTTCAACCAAATTTTTCTTGCACATGCGTTTAATTACTTCCACGTTCAGGTGCCCAAATCGATGATGCAGTTCCTCAAGCGTGACGGACGCAGAATTCGCATGCTCATTCAGTCGCTGCCGAAATATCATTCTGAATTGTTTGCTGCCATCTTTTACACCAACAGCATACACAACACCATCAGCATCCATTAATTTGCAGTTATCGCGGGTGATGACCATTTGGAAACCCTTCGATGTAGCGGATGCAGTTGAAAATAAATTTTGCTTCAGCTCAGGAACGTACTGCACATTGTTCAAATGTCGTTGCAGCCATACACCGTTGACCTTGACGTCGATTAAAATTGTGCCCGTGCCACGAATCGGTATAAGATGGTTGTTTGAGATTTCGACAAAACGCTCTGCGTCGCACTTTCTATAATTGATAAACCACCCGATGCGTGAAGACATATGTTCAGTGGCACCTGAATCTGCAATCCAAATATCGCTGTAATCTATCGCTGTTCCACCGTTGAGTTTCGCACAAAATGCAACATCGCTGCCGCCCTTCTTTCCATCGGACGATTTTTCAGCACGCTTCGGACATTCTTTCTTCCAATGCCCGAATTCATGACATTTGTTGCACTTCGTTTTTTTTTTAACTCCTCGATTGACGATGGCGTCTTCTTGCTGGCTTGCTGTTTCTTCGACTTGAACTTCGCACTGAATGCAGCATCCAATTGCACATCATCGGTTTTGCTTATTTGGTCTTCTTCCAGCTGCAAGCGACTGTGCAAACTCTCCAGGGTTCGGCCCTCTTTGATATTGTACCAAACGGTCTTGAAATTACGAAACTTTGGCGTCAAGCCACTGATGATGCGCACCATTTTGATGTTATCGGACAATTTTTCGCCTTGGTCTTCAATTTCATGTGCCATTCTGTTCACTCTTGATACATATGCAGCGACCGGTTCATCCTCAGCTATTTTTAATGAAAAATACTCCTCATAGAGGCACATGATGCGCACTTCGCTCCGTTTTTCGTACAAACTGGCCAATTTATCTGCAATTTCTTTCGCTGTTTTGCACATCAGAATGTGATTTGCCTGCTCGGAATCCACTGATGAAATCAGGATAGCCATTGCTTTGCCATCGTTTCGCTCGTATTGCTCTTTCACTGTCATGGCCTCATTTGCATCAGGAACTTTTCCTTCCAGGACGTCCGTCAGAGCTCGCGACTTCATCACAGCATTAATTTGGAATTTCCACAATTTGTAGTTTGTGCTGTTCAATCTGTGATGGATGACAGAGCCACCGCTCGATTTATCGTCCATCAAATCCATTTTGCTTGTGTAAAAAAAATAACTACTTATGTACGGCACGGCGGCTCGGCTTTTGTAGAACTTACTTTTGTTTCTTTTTATTTACAATTTAACTGTTCAGTTTTACTCAACTTCAGCCACTGGGCCCATAACCTTTTAGAGATTATCAGTGGTCGAGCAAAAAGAAACAATGAAACGTTGTTTATCACACAACACCTTTAATTGTAGCAGAAAAGAAACACACTCTTATACAATGGCTGTTTGACAGATCTTATTTTTGTATTCGGATTTAGAACAAAAACAATATGGAAACGAAAAACTAATTCAAATCCAATAGAAATATTATTTGTACATAAATAAGAAGTATGTTTCCGTTTCTTTTTGAAACATTACTAAAGGGACCGTCGATATCGACAGGTTTCAGCTAGTATAAATTTTATTTGAATTCAAGTTATATAGTCATACATACCGTTAATTAAATATATTCATGAATACATATTATTACTATTATATTGCAATTACAATGACATGTCAACACTGCCATTAATCATTGCTTTCTTATGAGGGATAGATGAAGTGTTGAATACATCAATATCGTGGAGCTGCGTATTACAATTTTTTTACTAATACCGTATATAATCAATGGTCTTACTCACTTTGACAGCTTGTGCTCAGGGTTGCCAGCGTGGTCTTATATTATTTTCCCCTGACAATGAGCTTGATTTCGTGAACTAAAATCGGAAATAGTTCATGCGAACGAGACAGAGCAATACGTTAGAGCGGAGTATGAAATTAACTATTCTCGATTTTCCCGCATTAAAACTACTTCACGAACGTACAGCCATCCAAATAAGTTTTATATTCAGCTGCATCATTTTCGGCGGGATGTTTAAATACGGAAAAATGAGAACATTTCATTTCAAAACCCGCTCTAACGTATCGCTTTGTCTCGTTCACATAACTAATATTTGTTCATATTGTGAGAGTGGCCACCCTTCACTAGACTCCAATTGATTGTGAGTGAAGGGTGGTTCTCATCAAGAAGTTTTCTCCGTTATTGAAAGTCGTGGATGTTGAAGTTGAAGTATTTAATCAGAAGGTCTGTAGTAGGTTGCCAGTTCGTATCGCCTTGATTGATATTTCGCCGTTGTGTAGGTAGTGTGGGCGCGAGGTGAAGCCGTAGTTGTGTATCCGAAGTTGAAGCGCCGCGATAGATTCGAAGATAATGGTAGTCGCGTATACTATGCGTGATTTGTTGACTCGAAGTGAAGTGTAGAGCGCGAGTACTTGTTAATGCGCGGTTACTGCCCTCCAGGGAATGATATTGATCGATCGAAATGTACTAAATCAGGGCCATATTACTTTAACAGGCTACCAGAAAGTTTAAAAACTATTCAAGTGGAAAGCTTATTCAAAAAGTTACTTAAAGATTTCTTATTAGACAAAGCTTTTTACTCGATCGATGAGTTTGTTAATTTTAAATAATTTTTCAAATTTTTTGGTCATTTTTTGACAATTTTATGTAGCATTTTTTAATTATTCTGACTTTTTCTGATTTTAATTTCTTGATTATTTTTATCAATTATTTTAATTTGTGGTTTTAGTAAATAAATCTTAAAAATGATTTGGATGCCCTAAAAGCAATAAAGAAGTAACTGTATGTACGTGGTGATAAATTTAAATATTGTAAAAACGAACTAATATACTGTAATTTAAATGTACCTAAATATTAAGTTTCTACAATCTGTTAAGATTTTTTTTGAAATAAATTGAAATTGAAAAAAAAAAAAAAAAAAAAATACTGCGTTTTATATCGTGTGCAGTGATGCGATAGTTGTGAGTGGGGTGAGAAATAAGTGTGTTATTTTCGTGTCGATCAGAAGAAATGACATTAGTCATCACTTGACTGTGATGCCGATGACATAAAATGCCGAATTTAGTTGGAAATCAATTGCAGCTGCCTCGTGTATATTTGAGCGAATTTGCGGTTTCGATTCTGTAGAAATTACTTTTTTGTTGTGGGTATGTTGAACCGAGGCTCTAACAATATAATTACTTTTATTTATTTTGTGGCATAGTTATAAAAAAAAATCTCTCGCTTTTAAAAAACAATGCATAAAAAGATACATTTCAGATACATTTAATGATATTGACATTTGCAGATACATTTAAAGACAATATTTATTTTTGAAATGAAGTAAGACCAGTTTTCACCTTCCCACTTCGCAGACAAATCAATCTTTCCACAATCTTATCTCACGTACATGCCGGTTATACAACACTATAACCGATAATATTGATTTTTTTAAGCTGGGACCATTAACCGTTAAGTCCCATTATATATAGCGTATTATGAGACAAAATTGATAATTTACCGTATATTTTTATTATTTTATTTCAGACAATATATGATATCAATTTTTTTTCTATTTAATTGTTTTTAGAATTTACTGTAAACTTATTGCAAAAAAAAATATTTTTTGGTTTACGGAGCATACGCAATTATTAATTAAGCATGCAGAGTACGCATAATATATTATACTCTAATTAGTAATAATGTAAAAATCTTAGCGACAACCAATGTATAATTAGAGTATTGTTTGTGTACCTATTATACCCCATTTCCACCATGACATCAGCCATGTCATGGTGGAAATTGGAAGGGGCTATCATAATTGAATGCGTATACAACATTGTGGGTCTCTGCTGTTGACCGTTGAGGAGTTCCCTCATCGGAAGTCAACCCAGGGTACATCAGCCATGTCATGGTGTAACTTGGAAGAGGCTATTATAATTGAATGCGTAAACAAAATTTTGAGTCTTTGCTGTTGACCGTTGAGGAGTCTCTCATCGGGAGCCAACCCAAGGTACATCAAGCCCCTTCAAAGTGAAACTTAGAAGGGGCTATCATAATTGAATAATATAAGGCCACTTTGCAGCCAGCTAGAATATGTCTAGCTGTGCAGTGTGCAAGGGATATTGCTACAAAGAGGACATGAACTATCCTCAGCATAGCTCCAATGAGCGAGGTTACTGGGATTTGGAAGTGTATGCTGAAAGGCATTTAAATAAAATTTCTGCATCTCTGGCGTCCAGTCATACAACATTACTTTCCAGTTCATTGGAGTTGGAATGCAAAAGTATCCAATTGTTATCCAACCATTCTGGCATTGAAAGCCAATAGTAGGAGCCATACTCTTGCTGTCATAATCTCCCCGCAAGACAGACTTCTTCGAATCCACATCGCTCATGGTTGTACTGCCATACCCCAGACTATTGCCGTTCTGGCTGATTCCAGCAAGGAACTTTTATGGAAGTGTACGCGGGCTTGTAAATCATTTGACTCACTACGGCCACTTATTACGTGCTTCGATATTGCTGGATCCTTGAAGTTGCTTAAAATCGAATTTTTGGTTATTCTGGAATTGGTGTTCAACAGAGAGGGCAGTTTTAGAGCTAATCCAAAATTGTGTTTGGACCTGAAGAGAGTTGAGGGGTCGGCTGGTTTGGCAAAGGACAACCAGGATTTTAAACTAGCTGTCATCAGTGCATCCAGACGAGACAGTTGGATTTTGGTAAAATCATAAATAAGGAAAGGCCATGACAAATTTTAAGTTAGATAATTGTCATAGATCCAAGGCTTATAAATCATTTCTTAAGAAATGTATGTATAAGGTATAATAACGGAGATACTGCACATATAAAATTAACGGTAAATCATGTTAAGATATTATTATTCGTAGTATTATTTTTATCTTTTTGTGTTTGTTATTTATAAACGCTGGTTTTTAACCAAATAAAGTAAAATAAAATAATAATAAAACTATGAGTAAGTATACTCGATTAGGCAGCTTTGTTATTTGAAGGCAGATTTCCGTTAAGGAACATTTTCATAAATTTTAATTTTGCAATATATTGGTTGTTTCAAAAGTGGAACCCACCATCATACTCACTGTCTCCGAAGCGTCGACTCTTTCAGAGTATCTACAATAACTATTTAGGCGGTCGCCAGGCCATAAAAGCGACAAAAGCACAGTTCTGAGTACACCATTCTCTCTCTCCCTCCCCTTAGCGCTGAAGAGCTCCGTTTCCGGCATGGGTTCTTTACGGCGCAGCTCGTGTTTGCGCACAATTCCCGCCGTAAATTGACGCATTGTGGACCGGATTTGGCGGGGAAATGGAGGCCTGTAAACAAGCGAACCCGTGCGCCAAACAAACCTACACGTTATGAATACTTTAGCGGGCGTCGTCCCGCGCGCCAACTCGGGCGGACGGACGATCTTTCTTATTGGCTGGGCCACCGGCGGCGAGAGGCTCATATCTGTAGGGCTATTTCAAACGCACACGAAACGGCATTCTAACCGCGATCTCGTCCACGGTATGTTTTTTCCAACGTACGGCGCGTTAGCGGCGCCCTAGAAAAAAACGTGACCTCTTGTCCACTGCACGGTTATTTCGCCGTACGACGCTTTAGATACATACATTTTGTAAACAACTTCAAGAAGACCCAATAATGTCCGTTTTCATGGACATATTGAGATGTCAACCATAACGGGCGAACCCGTCACCGCAGGACGTTTTAACGATTCATCGTTCTATCGACCGTGCAGTGAGCGTAGAAGACTTTGGACATAACAAATCCGACGTCTACCACAACCCGTTAGAGACCAACGCCTTACCGCGAGTAGCCAGGTATGTTACCTGGCGGGCGGCACTCGCGCCCTAACTACCAATTGTGACCAGATTTCTCCGGTCTCTCGATTAGTTCCGAGTTCGAGGTCGCTTGCGCGGTCCTCTCCCTTACGAAGCGGTGAAACGGAGTATACCGAATCTATCGCGGACCAAGGCGTCCTTTGCCCGACTCTGAACCGGGATCGGATGGCCAATGGTCATTTCAAGAGCAGTCGCCGTAAGGTAGACAACTACCCCCGCTCTATAGGAAACAATACAGTTCCCAGACTCCCCCGATTGTTAGTCGGAGAGCACAATCGATTGGCTTGCGCCGCTCGGTGCGCAGACCGTCCAGGAGCGCCAGAGGATTGATTCCCAGGGGAGACTGGTTGACCCAGTGTCCTACCCAGGCTCGCACCCCATGCGTGGAGGCCATCGGATGGGTGTTGACCCGTGAGTGTGACCAACCCTGAAACAGAATGGGTCTTCGTGGCCAACTCAGCAAGGGCCCATTAGCTCCCCGTTTTCATGGACAAGCTCTCATACATTGCCATACAACACTGATATAAATTTTGCCGTAAATAAACACGGCTAGCCGAGAGGGAAATACGATGCATACGGCGGTGGCGCCAGCTCTATGGAACCTTGTCCACGAACACTGCGGAAAAAAAGGCAGGGCACCGCCGCCGTATGTACCGTATTTATCCCTTGGCGAGCCGTGTTTAACCACGGCGAAATTTCAATCGGTGTTGTATGGCAGCGTATGAGAGTTTGTCCACGTGACCGGAAGTTTTCACGGCGTACAATTATTTCGACCTTGAATGTTGTTTACAAAATGTATGTAGGTACCTAAACGTCGGACGGCGAAAAATCCATACAATTTATTTTATTTATTATATTTATTTGTTTATAGTATTACACAAGTTCGTTTGTACAGTTTACCATATTGGTTAGGCCATTTTCTATTATGCCGTATAAAATATATTTATATCCTACCTACCTCCCAATTCCCAATCAGTGAGAAATTACGCGCCGGCCGAACCAGACGTACTCCTGTTTTGAGTGTTCTCGTTATCGTGCTGTGAGAGTAATTATCGCGTTCGTGAGCTGGCCAGCCGAATATTTGGAGACATTTTGGAGTGAAATTGCAGCAAGGAATCGCACGAAAAATAGAAAGGTGCGTAAACTTTGATTCCTTCTCTTCTCCACAATGATGCCTATAATCCCTTTAAATTAACCAACCTTCCTTACAGTCCACTCTATATATAAATAAACTTAAACCCAACATTTTGGTCCATACGATCCGGATATAAAATACTTTGTCCATTTGAGTACGAAAACAGAATAAATACTTCCGCCATTACGGGTTGCCTTTTGGAATATCGTATGTAGGAGATTCATATTCACATAATTATTATTTATAGACATCATTTGTAAAATTAAACATATCTACATAATAAAACATTATATTCGTGTTAAGCTGTTTAAAATTGTTAAAAAATACAGATCTGCCCACATTAATTAAATTCAAACGGCGGGTACTTTGTTTTACACGTAGGTACACCCGGCATATTAAATTACTGCAGAGTTCATACTTTATGCCGCGAGTATAGTACATATACTTATTGCATCTTGCATGGGTATACTTGCTCAGCTGAGCTGAATGGTTGATAGCCGTAATTTATATAGAATAAAATATTTGTCCTACATAAAATAAAATACCTATTTTGTTTGTTTACAGTAGATTACTTATGTTTATTAATTGTTAAATTGTTATAAATTTGTCATCAAATCATACAAAAGCTAGCCGCTCACAATATTATAAATCTTTGTTAAATATTAGTTACTGTCTCATTATTTATAGAGACACTGTACGTTACGTTTGTAGGATTGCAACCGTTTATTGAAAAAAAAACCGGTTTCCCTAGCTAGATAAGGAAACAAAATAACATAATAATATCTTGTTTACGAATTTGGTTTAGGTGAAGTTCGGTAGGGTGAAGTTACCAGTTATGGGACTTTCATTTATATAAATTATATTTAAAAAGGGATCGTAATATTTTATAATTATTATTCCTGAATTTAAACTTGTTTAGTTACATAAAATATCTGAGTAATTAATAGTTTATTATCAAATTATATATTTGTTATTGTTTGCAAATTTGTTTGGTTGATAACAATTTGTCAAAGTATATTATAAAATATTGGATTGTTTACTTGTCATCCATTCATAGCTGTATAGACGATAAATAAATAAATCCTTATAAAATGTCTCGTGATCCCGATAAGGAAGCTAGCATGGATGCAATTAAGTTACAAATAGCACGTGCAAAACGTAATGCTCTATTTGAGAGAATGCAAAAAATATTTGATTTATCAAAGAATGTAGGCACTACCGAAAGAACAAGTGAGCCATTTCTCAATGCATCTATTTCTATGGCAGATATACGGTCAGAGTTTCGTGCCGTTTTAGATGATTATAATATTTTAAAGATTAGAGCTGACTCAACCGCGACGCCGTGTTACGACACATTTACCTCATTTGAGGACATGTATTGTACATGTAAGCGTGTTCTTGACCGTCTGTCTGTTAAGCAAAAAATATCGACTTCCAGTAGGGATACTGACACTTGTCGTGAGGCGATAAAGCCAAGACTTCCACCTTTGGAAATTATGTCTTTCAACGGGGACGTAAAGAATTGGCCGCTGTTTTATGCCAACTTTAAATCTCTAATCCACGATAACACGTCGCTTACAGATGACGAGAGAGTGTATTATCTGATGAGTAAATTATCGCAAGGAGCTTTAAACGTGATTTCAGGTATCACTCCAGATGGTCAGAATTACTCTTTAATATTAAAAACTTTAATTGATAGATACGAAGACAAACGTCTTTTGGCTTCGGCTCACGTAGAGCAGATTTTGAACTTTAAATTAAATGGAGGAGCGTCACAAATTAATTTTCAGTCTTTTATGGATAGGGTGAGCACCGCTGTTGGTGCACTAAAGAATTTAAAATTGGACGATTTAGCAGATTATTTGTTGCTACATATAACGTTGAAAAAACTCGACACAGATACAATCAAAGGTTTTGAATCGCAGGTTCGTGATGTAGAAATACCTACATTTTCACAATTAGTTGATTTCGTGAGGACTCAGATTCGAGTTTATCAAACCTGTAATGTCCAATCTAGGACCACCATCAATATGAACAGCAAAGCTAGTCGTTTTAGTTCTAACCAACGTATTCCAAGCCCTCAATCATATGTTTCAAATGAGCAAAATAATTTAAAGTGTTTATGCAATAATATAACACATGAATATCTCTATAAATGCCCTTTGTTCAATAAAATGACACCTGCTTATAGGTTCGCTCATATTAAAGCAAATAACTCCTGTTTAAATTGTCTGGGTATAAAACATAAGACAGGTCTCTGTAAATCAAATCAGAAGTGTACGATGTGTAAACAGAAACACCACACGTTGCTACATTTTAATAATAATGATAAAATTAGTAGTTCCACATCGAACTCAGGTACTGTTCAGTCGGTTCGATGGTCATCTCAGATGCTTTCGCCTTCTAACACGAAGCCTGAGACAACCTTCGATAACGACGCAGGTCGCGGAGACGCAACGTTGTGTGCTATATGTAATACAAACGCCAAGTTGTCGACTCTTTCGCAAAGGTCCAAGTCAGCTACAACTACCACAGTCGCGCTTGCCACCGTTCAAGTCGTAGTGAATAATCAGATTGTTAGATGTCTCCTAGACTCGGCTTCTCAAAGCAATTTTATAACAAATGACTGTTGTGAAAAACTTGGCCTCAAGCATTATGAAAAGTCGAAGGTAGTGGTTACGGGAGTAGGTGGTTTAAATAAACCTACTCTAGGTAAAGTTAATCTAACTTTCCTTTCTAGGTTTAATTTAGGTATAAGTTATGACATGAGTGCTCTTATTGTCGATCGTATTACTAGTGAGTTGCCGTCGGTTCCAATAGACGAGGCCGCGCTTCCACATTTGAGGTCACTACCTCTTGCCGACGAAATGTTTGCTACGCCTGGCCCTATCGAGGCTTTAATAGGCGCTTCATTATTTCCACATTTATTGCTACCAGGTAGGATAGTTAATACCCAGTGTGATAATATTCCACCAGTTATTGAAACTGTGTTAGGTTTTGTCGTCGTTGGGTCATTGCCCACGCTTCAGTCTACGCATATTCATGACTTGGTCTCATGCTGTTCAGTAGTGTCTCGAGATTCCCTGGACGTCGTTGTAAAACGCTTCTGGGAATTGGAGGAAATATGTATTCCACCAGTCCAAGATCCTAATGATCTGGAGTGTGAGGAGCATTTCTCGGTCACCACGACACGTGACTCTAACGGTAGGTACGTCGTTGCCTTACCTTTTCGACTGGATGCCTATTTATTGGGTGATTCTCAAAGGGTCGCTGAGAAGCGTTTTATTTGCCTTGAACGAAAACTCGAATCATGCGCTCCCTTGCGAGAAGCCTATGATAAGGTAATACGTGATTATATTGAAGATGGGTGGCTATTGATAGCAATGTCAGCACCCTCTCATATGTCATCCCTCACCACGGGGTTTTCAGACCAGATAAGTCTACAAAACTTAGACCGGTTCTTGATGCCAGTTGCACAACTAGCACAGGCTACTCTCTTAACGATCTACTACACTCAGGTCCCAACCTACAGGGTGATTTATTTTGTATACTCTTGAATTTTCGTTTGTTTTCGGTCGCCTTCTGTGCTGATGTGAAACAAATGTTTTTACAAATAGGTATGCGTCCTGAAGATCGTCGATTTCAGCGTATTCTATATCGCTTTAGTCCCCACAGTCCTATGCAAGTCTTTGAGCTGAATAGGGTATGCTTCGGATTTAAGCCAAGTCCTTACCACGCCCTACGAGTAGTAAAACAATTAGCGTCCGACGAAGGAGATAAATATCCTAAGGCTGCTAAAGTTATCTCTAGTTCTCTGTACATGGATGATATTGCATATAGTCTTCCAGAAGAGTCTTCAGCTGTAGAGACAGTAAACGAACTGATTCAGCTTTTCAAATGCGGTCAGTTCGACCTAATGAAGTGGACATCAAATTCTAAGAGTGTATTAGAAAACATACCAGAGTCCCACAAAATGACTTCAGAAGTAGAGTTCGATAAGCAAATACAGCATAAGATATTGGGTTTAAGGTGGTCCATGTCTGATGATTGTTTTGTCTTTCAAATCAACGCTCCTGATAATAGGTGCACTAAACGTGCCATCCTGTCGACAGTAGCGCGTTTATGGGACATCTTAGGATTTGTGGCTCCTACTATTCTTTATGCCAAGCTGTTAATAAAGGAGCTTTGGTTTATTAAGTGTGATTGGGACGATTGTCCTCCGCCACATATTGAAAAATCGTGGCACAACTTCTGTTCAAAACTACCCTGTTTAAATAGCTTAAGAATACCTAGACACGTAGGCGTAAGCGCCGGGGTGATTTTTAACGTCTTGGGATTTGCAGACGCAAGTGAGCGCGCGTACGGAGCGGTTGTTTACCTACACATCACTCGTGCTGATCATATTAGCACTCAGCTTGTGTGTGCTAAGTCTAAACTATCGCCAACAAAGACACTCACGGTAGCAAGATTAGAGCTTTGCGCCGTTGAGCTATTGTCAAGATTGCTCCGTCGTGTGTGCGACACATATAGTCCACGTTACGATATATCCCGTGTGTATGGCTTCACTGATTCAAAGGTTGTCTTATGTTGGTTGAATTCATCGCCACATAGATGGCAAATATTTGTGGCAAATCGGATCGTTAAGGTAACAGAGAACTATCCGCCTAGTATCTTCTTCCATGTGGCCGGCTCTGAGAATCCTGCCGATTGCCTCTGTCGTGGTTTGTCTCCCGAAAAGCTATTGACTCATCAGTTATGGTTCAAGGGACCCTCGTGGGCTTCGTTAAAGCCGTCAGATTGGCCGATTAATGAATTTAGTGATATATCAATTGATGAGACGTTGCCCGAGGAGCGACCAAAATCTTTCCCCGTTGTTACATCTTCGCGGGAAGAGAATGTCGTCTATCAGCTTTGTTTGAGAATTTCTTCCTGGAGTCAACTAATTAGAACGGTTGTGTTCGTGCTAAGATTTGTCAAAAGACTTCCTAGGAGAGAAAACCTGATTGCATCTCCAGAGGACCTTAAACAAGCCGAGCGCTTAATAATACGCATTCTCCAATATAAATATTTTGAAGAGGACATTTATAATATAAGGAATAATAAAAATTGTTCTCGTCTTCTTATCAAACTTAAGCCTTTTCTTGACGACGATGGTCTCATCCGCGTTGGTGGTCGTTTGTCAAATGCATCGGTTGATTACGATCAAAAGTATCCCGTCATATTGCCCCGTCGTGATCACGTAGTTGATCTCATTATAGATCACTATCATAATAAATATTTTCACGCAGGTCCGGTGTTACTTATATCTCTTTTGAGGCAAGGTTACTGGATCTTAGCGTCAAGAAGTTCGATCCGTCATCGAATCTTTAAATGCAATATTTGCTTTAAAGCGAAACCTCGTCCGACTTTTCCAATTATGGCTGATCTTCCAAGTTATCGAGTCAACCAAGTTGAAAAGGCCTTTACTCACGTAGGCTGTGACTATGCAGGTCCTTTAAAATACACCCCTTATCGTGGCAGAGGCGTTCAGTCTCGCAAGGCATGGCTGTGTATATTCACGTGTATGACCGTAAGAGCGGTACATATTGAAATAGTTACCGATTTGTCTACCGTTAGTTTCCTCTCAGCCTTCAAGCGTTTTCTCTCTCGCCGAGGACCCGTCAAGTGTTTATACTCAGATAATGCTACTAATTTTGTAGGCGCGAACTCTTATCTGAGAGACTTATATAAATTTCTTGAAAATGTTCATCAACCTCTCTTGTCCGAGCTTTCCAAGGAAAGAGTCGATTGGAAGTTTATACCACCAGCTACACCACACTTTGGTGGTTGTTGGGAAAGTATAGTTAAAATAGTGAAAACACACTTGTTTAAAACAATAGGTAGCCAAATATTATCATACGAGGAGATGTTGACTACGCTTGCACAGATAGAAGCGTTGATTAATTCTCGCCCGCTCACAGTTTTGAGTAGCGACCCGTCAGAGCCTTCAGCTCTCACGCCGGCACATTTTTTGTGTTCAGGTCCCTTATCATCAATGCCTGTAATAGAAGCGACAACCCATAACCTGCAGGAAAGGCACTCGTTGCTGAGCACTTTAGTTCAATCATTCTGGCAGCGATGGCGCCTCGAGTATCTACACCAGTTGCAATCTCGCGCTAAATGGAACATTCCTTCCGTCCCCATTGTAAAGGGAACAGTAGTCATTGTCATCATTGACAACGCTCCGCCGTATACATGGCCGTTAGGGATAATACAGGAAGCGCATACTTCTAAGGATGGCATTACTCGTGTTGCTACTGTTAGGACGTCGAAAGGCAACTTTGTTCGTCCTATCATTAAACTATGTCCATTGCCTACGCAGTGACTAGTATGTCAAAATAGTTATAAGTTAGCACCTAAGTTATACCATATTGCACTTATTTCAATACATTTCTTAAAGGCAACCCTTTAAGCCCGGGGGTAATGGTTAGGCCATTTTCTATTATGCCGTATAAAATATATTTATATCCTACCTACCTCCCAATTCCCAATCAGTGAGAAATTACGCGCCGGCCGAACCAGACGTACTCCTGTTTTGAGTGTTCTCGTTATCGTGCTGTGAGAGTAATTATCGCGTTCGTGAGCTGGCCAGCCGAATATTTGGAGACATTTTGGAGTGAAATTGCAGCAAGGAATCGCACGAAAAATAGAAAGGTGCGTAAACTTTGATTCCTTCTCTTCTCCACAATGATGCCTATAATCCCTTTAAATTAACCAACCTTCCTTACAGTCCACTCTATATATAAATAAACTTAAACCCAACACATATCATGTTGTATATATATATGAGACGTTAGCAAAAAACTGATTCTCGAGGAGATATAGTAATGAATAAAAGTCGCCTAACTAGGCCAGGGCCTGTTCTAAGGCAGACTTTATAACATATTGTTTAAATGTATCTAATCAAATTACTAAATAATTAGTAATGGACAAGAGCTCAAGTTTTTTTTTTACGACGCGTGCATATTAAACTGATAACCTCTATCCGATAGGGTATGACCACACTCGTGCGTTTTCGACTTCATCTTGCGTTATCACTTTCAATTTCATCTTGCGTCTAGTGTATGCATTATTGAATGTCTTAAGACGCATTCAGCTATAATCGCAGTACAGAGCGCTGTCGCTTAGACAGGGGAGTATTTTCAACTTTTATTATAACTTTTTGATTTTTCTGTATAAGATTGGTTTATTGTCATTGCTCTTTCCAGAATGCGGCTAACACAGACTCAAAAATCCTTTAATTACGTTAGTTTTAAGCTTTTTCACTGCCTTTATCTCCAAACTAGACTTCTAGAGTTCAAAATATTCGAGAGCTTCATAAAAAGAAAATTGGCATCCACACGTGCTCTCTATAAGTTGTACGTATAGTTCTACAGCTGTGTTCAATCGGTAGTAGTCTAGCCATTATTTGTATGTATATTAGATTTACACAGTTTAGGGCATGAAATGCTATTTTATAATATTGATGTTTTTTTTAAATACGCTTCAGTCTGTTTACCATTTAAGTTGACTTTTGACACAGCAGTATTTCCAAATTTTTGTTGGAATTTAATTAGTGGATGATTTTACAAATGTTGTTTATAGGTTTTTTAAAAAAATGCCATTATTTTTATTTTTTATTGTTGTGTCTTTTGTTTGACATTATTGCCATTATTTCTTTTATTTTTGGTATGTTATTCCATTTTACGTTTATGACTTTTATCTAATATCCTAATATCATTGATTATACGTATAATCAATGCTAATATGCATTTTTTGACGATTTCAACAGATTATGTATCTACCTATTTGATTGTTGTAGATAAATAGTTATTTTTGAGGAATCAAAATGATTATGATTATGATTATTTGTTGTTATCATCAATAAAGGAATCAAAAAAATATTGTAAGACCCGACGCCGAATTTCGAAAGCGGGAGTGATACAATATCGTTAGGCACAAATCGGATTGAGTCGTTTACTTTTGCTCTATATATTACCAAGTGTTATCGAGGAAAATTCAATAGCTGTAAACTTTTGCGAATCAGCTCTCCGGCTAAAGCCACAACGATTCAATTTGCGAACAACTGCTTGGCGGTTTGACCGAAACTTCTTAATTAATGGTCAAACTCACTCGCGTGTAGGTTACACTGATAGCATCCGATTAACTTTCAAGGTAACTTTCAATCTATCCTCGCAGCAATCATCATGACAAGATTTAATAGCGCTTTGCTCTTCTATTCTCCTAGTTTTTATGATTTGGGAGAAGTTACAGTTTTGTTAGAGTTTGGAAGTTCTTTTTGTTTTCATTTCTGGTTTAACTGTATATAATTCCAGATTTCATATTTATTTTATTTCCGTGATTACAGTAGGAGCATGCACATAGGTAAATGTATTATTATCTAAAAAAAAATTATTTAAAATATATGTCGACATATTTTTTTATTTTTAAAAAACCAGTTGATAGGAATTCCTACGTCAAAAACTGGAATTCCTACGAATTATGTCAAAAACTAACAAGTATAATATTTAAATATATACCTATTAAGGTATAAGGTATGAACGTCGGTATTGCTAGGTATGAACGTTGAACATCCGAGCGCAGATTTTCTAGGTTATACATATAGAGGAAACAACATTTTTCAATATTTTCAATCAAAATTCCTACATAATTTCGTAGAATTTTTATGTGGACATTAGCACTAAAACCGCACGGCTCACTACTTGGTCCATTGCTGTTCTTAATTTTCATCAACGATATAGCTAGCTGTTTTCTAAATAGTAACTTACTATGTTTTGCTGATGACATGAAGATTTTCAAAATAATTAAATCGCTCGGTGATGTCTCCGACCTTCAGGCGGACCTTTCAAGATTGGACAGTTACTGTCTCTCTAACAAAATTGACCTGAATCCATCCAAGTGCACCGTTGTCACCTACACCCGTAAAAAACTATTAACTCTAGCCTCATACTCATTAAAGTTTCATACCTTGCAGAGATGCAGCGTGGTTAAAGAACTTGGTGTCATTCATGATTCTCATCTAGTGTTTGATAATCACGTTCAATCTATTGTTTCTAAAGCTTCCAAAGCTTTAGGTTTTGTTATGAGGAGTGCAGCTTGCTTTCACCGTGCTAAAACTTTCAAGATCCTTTACTGCACTTTTGTCAGAAGCGTCTTGGAATATGCATCTCAGGTATGGAACCCTTGTTATGACAAATATATAAATAGAATCGAGCGCATTCAAATGAAGTTCGTGAAATATCTCTGCTTCCGTCTGAAAATCCCATACAGCTCATCTAACTATTTCAATTTTTGCAAGAAATTTCATATCCTCCCCTTGATTAAGCGGCGTGAAACCGCGGACTTAACCGTTTTGCGAAAAATTACCTCCAATAACATTAACTGTCCTGACTTACTAAATAAAATTAATCTCCGTGTTCCTTCCAAACTCAATAGATTTAACCCTGCTCTTCATGTTCCTTATGCTGGTACCAACTATAGGCAAAATGCATTTCTGTGGCGAACAAGTGACAATTTCAATGACATGATTAAACGCTTTGACTTTGATCTATTCTGTACGAGTGTTAACTCAGCTAGGCAGCGGCTGAACAGTGAATTCTTTAGCATTAATTGTTGAATAATTTTTGATGCATTTTTAATCGATAGCTTTAATTGAAAGATCACATATGTTTCTACAACGTTACATAAACGTGAAAACCTTTAATTGGCTCTCTGTTATGTTACTCCGGCTTTTTGTTAAATTATAATTATCTGTTGGTTTTCCTAAAAATAAAAAAATAAATAAATAATCAAAAAAATATTAGATAATTTCACAAATTATCATACGGGAAGATATTTTAAAGAAAAAACACAAATACAAACTAACAGTAATAATAATAATAGTTAATAGTCAATAGTTAGAAGAAGAAAAAAAAACGCAATTGAAAAAGAGTCAATAATAGAAAGAATAAGGAATAATACTAGTCAAGTAGGTCAAAAGAGCTGCGAAAAATAGATATTTTCGAAATCCTCAATGCTATAAATGGGGTTTTTAGTCAAAATACCCTGTACCTTTTTCTTAAAGTGAACCTCCCCAAGGCCCCTAATGTGTAATGGAAGTTTGTTGTAGAAAGTTTATTTATATCATTTTGTTGTGCTGTCCATACTAGCATAGTTAATGTAACTATCTCTCTCACTCTCTCTTTACACATATAAATGTAACTATCTCTCTCACTCTCTCTGGCGATCTTCATTTGATTGATTTTTTGTATCTTTTCACTCACAAGGATGGTGTCTTTTCGTGGAACTCGATTTGTTGCCTAGTCTCAACATCTTTTAAGCGAATATTTCTGTAGCAACACACATTCAAACATGCGGTTACCCATCCAAATACCTGACCGCGCTTAACGCTGCTTAACTTCGATGCCAAATGAGAACCGGTGGTTCTGCGTACCCGAGACGCTTCTTGAGTCGATACAGACTATTAGTTTATTTTCTAGTACCCGTTTATACTATAAGTGGGATTGTTATAGCCATTTTCCACTAAGCAGCCGCTAGCAGCTAGTTTTTGTAGGTACTGAGTGGGCGACTGGTCGCCCGCGACTGTATTCTACAAACCAGATTATTTTCAATATGGACGTCGAAGAAATAACATAACCCGTTTTTAGTTATTAACAAAACGAAGACATAGATTTTGAATTCATCCTTTGTTAAGATGCATTTTATTGCACAACTAGGACGAATAAAATGCACTAGAAAAGGTGCATTTTATCCGTTCTAGTTGTATAATGAGTTACGGGAAGAGGGCACAACATTTATAATTATACACGAATGTCGGTAAATTCCTTTGATAAATTGTTATAAAAGCTGAGACCTAGGCAATTGCCTAGGGCGCTCTTATTTTGGGGGGCGGCGCGGCGAGGCGATACAATATTTTGTTTGAAATCAATTTGACTAGCAAACTTCTTCAATCAAAGCAATCTGATCTTAACTCTGCTACAAATGCTCTCCTAAAAACAAAAACCTTTCTCGAAATCTGTAGAAGTGATTGGGGATTCGAAAAAATGCTGGTAGAAGCAAGAGAAATTTCAGAAGAAGTAAACATTTCTGCATCATTCGCATCAGCATCGAAGCCAGTCCGCTTAAGAAAAAAGAAAAGACAGTTCAGTTATGAAGCGGAAGATGAGCCCTTAAGTGATGGGAAAGACCAGTTCCAAATAAATTTTTATTTTGCCGTGCTGGATACAGCAATAAATTCAATCGATGAGAGGTTTAATCAGATAAATAACATTAATCATGTTTTTAGATTTCTCTATAATGTTCATGAGATGCAGAATAAAACTTCCAAAGATGTTCTGAAACACTGTGTAAAGATGGAAGAATCTCTTAGTCATGGAGACTTTAACGATGTTGATGCAACTGAGTTATGCAGCGAATTACAAGCTATTGCAAGATGAGTACCAAATAACACTGCGCCACAAGAACTTTTAAATTATATTTGTGAAAATGGGTTACTAGATAGCTTACCTAATTTAGTAACTGCAATAAGGGCGTTTCTGACACTTCCCGTGTCTGTGGCCAGTGGTGAGCGTAGTTTTTCTAAATTTAAACTAATTAAAACGTATCTGCGCTCCTCAATGACCCAAGAATGACCAAAGACCAAATGACCAAAGACGTTATAAATATATAACTTCTTTGCCAGCATTATGGTTATAAATTCTTCCGTATTTCTGTCTTGCGTCGTAATGTTGTCTTTCCACGATGCTATGATGCGTACTGACAACAAATGACGCCGGCGGTTTGTTTAGATGATGTGTGTATAATATATGATGTCTAATACTAAATTTAAGTTACTTGTTTTTGTTTTTTATTTTAAATCCACTAAATAAAGGTCCTAATAATAAATACGTGTGTCTTAAAAACCAGATTAACAGATATCCTTAGATACCCGCGCTTGTTGTTTTATTGCATAGTCTGTTTTAAGTCTCATTTTATAATACTGGGTTTTTTTATTTATCTTTTTTTTGTAATCAAAGTTTCAAATAAATTATATTATTATTTAACACGTTATTATTATAATGTTATAAAAAAATGTGGCGGTGCTGACGAAGGCGAGTTTGTCGGTTCATCCATTTCTTTAAATTCGTTTCCAAACAACAGCTTGTCCGCCTCTTCGCAGAAATGGCAGACGTCTGCGTCGTTCCTCTTTTGATTGGCGGTAATCTAATTTTAAAATGTCGTCTTCTCCGGTCGGATGTCGTCCGCAGATGACGACCGATGCGATCTGCGCGGCTAAGCAACTGACAAAGGAAAGCGACAGATTGGATTACGAAATGGACGATGGACGAAAAATCTGAAAAGCAAACCCGATTAGTTCGTTTGTCAGATAAACATGTTTATATTCATTTTATTAGCATAATAAGTTGAACGTCAAGATAAAAATCGAATAAAATCGCTAACGATAAAAATGTTCGATTAAAATCGCTAACGTATTTCTAAGAGTTCTAGTTTTCTAGTAGTTTTTTCGTGCTATATTTATAGTACTTTCCGTAGTAATAAAATGGTAGTTTAAAAAAAATATGTAGTAGTTTCTTAAATACGGCCAAGTTTAAAATTTTATTGTGTCGCTTGTATATCAGATATTCCAACTGGAATTTCACAATGTAGTTTCAACTTAATAACGAATCTGTGTAACGAATTTCATATTTCTATGTCCAACATTTCGAGATTGAAGTATTACTAGGGTGCCCCCTGGTAAACATGTTTCAACCAAAATCTTTTCGGATTTTGCCATGACCAATTCATGCCTGGATACCAAATTTCAGATCAATCGGATAAAGCGTTTAGGCGCTATCGTGGAGGAATACACACTGACGTGCGTTCACAAAACTTTCTCTCTGCAGGGAAAAAATGCATATTTATAAATATTTAGCATTAATTCTTTACTTCGGCCAAATTCGGGTTGACGCTATTACTTATTTGTGTAATCCGGAAAAACGCAAAAAATACTACCCCCTATTTTTATGAAGCCAATACATAATATTTGAATTGATCGATCGCCGTGTCGCGATCAATATCGACTAATTTTGTCGTTTTTTACAGTACGTTTTATTTATAGTCGCTAATATTTTGGACTATTGGATATTATTTGGATTTTTTATTTTAAGATTTATTTGATTTGGTTATTTTATTTTAAAATCATATAGGTATGTACCAATAATTATTATTTGTGTCCTGAAAAACAGGATAGGAGATATCCTGAGGATACCCCTAATTTGCAGCGTTTGTACCTTTATTTCATAGTCTTTGTCTATTTACAGTTTCCATTTTACTTTCCTGACGACCTATCGGAAAGGAAAGTATTGTGATCGCGCTAAAAAAAAATTTTGAGATGAAGATGGGAATATATATTTTGAGACTCCCTGAGACGATTGAGACTATTTCCAGACCGATCTCTGTCTGTCTGTATGTCTGTATGTCTGTATGTCTGTATGTATGTATTCTTCCACGATAGCGCCCAGACGCTTAATCGGATTGAGCTGAAATTTGGTATATAAGCTTCTGTTAACCGTCGGAGAAACCCATTTTTGGAGTCCCTACGCCCTACGGTTGTGGTACCTCCCATACAAATTTGGGGTTCCCGGCGAAAAAATTGTTTCCGCGATAGCGCCCAGACGCTTAATCTGTCTAAGTTAAAATTTTTCATAGAAGCTTCTGTTAACCATCGGAAGAACCTATTAGTTTTTGGGGTACTTACGACCAACGTTTGGGGTACCTGCCATACAAATTTGGGGTACTAGAGTAAAAAATGTCGCTGTTTTTTCGCACCTCCCCGGATACTAGTCAGGAAAGTCTTGGGGTGACACAACCGATTTTTTAATCTGTGTGTTCTTGTTTATTTGTATATGTTTTTTATAACAACAGCTGCAAATAAATATTTTTCAATTTCAATTATTCAATATTTTTCAATATCGAAAGCATAGAATCGTACAACAAAAGTGCAGCTTGATTGACGCAAAGTATGCGTAAATATTTAGGGAAAGCTACAAATTAAAACAAACCAGTGTCATATTCGCCAAACATCTAAAAGAACCAAAACACGTAAAATAATTCGAATTATTATTTCTCTATTCCGAGCGTCAATAATCTAAATAAAAACTGGGAATATATCGACAACGAGACGACACGTCATCCAATTATCAAAAATTATTAGAACGAGCAATTTCGTATTATATTTCAAAAAGGACGGAGCTTTGTTCGGTGGACGGAGGGAGGGGGATTAAACCCTTTTCTTCTCGCAACAAGCCTCTACAATTATGGATAAAACGAGACAGCATCCTATTGTTTGTTTATTTCTGTTCACGCAATTTCTAGTTCTAAGCACGCTATATTGGTATAAAACCCTTAACCCTCTACACACCTTAGCAGTTAAAAACTCGTAATCATTCTTAAACTATAAATACGCGCGTGTTCGTTTTCTCAGTAACTGCAAATACGACGTTGCCTTTCCGGTAGGTGCAATTCATTCAGACCGGCATCAACCTCAGAGCACGCGACACGTGACTAAAGTACGCACGGGTATCATGCCCCACCTTATATGGCTTTTTCTATGGGTTTCTTTAATAGATTATAAGTTGAAAAAAAGTTGAGTTTTGGTTTTATCTATACTAATATTATAAAGAGGTAAAGTTTGTGACGTTGTAGGAAGTAATCTCTGGATCTACTGAACCGATTTTGAAAATTCTTTTACCAATAGAAAGCCACGTTATCTGTGAGTGTCATAGGCTATATATTAATCCGAAAAATGAAAAGACTTTTTCGCGGTAGTCGGATTTGCAAAGTAAGTCGGAGAATAAGCGGTCGAACGAAAACGTTTCTAACTAACGCTGCCTTAACGGTGATAGATATATGATTAAGTTCTAGAGAAAAGTTGTAGAGCTTGATAATGCATACAGCATATGTCTAACTTTTATATTTAAGTCACAAAAAGTAGTATTTTATATTTTTTTTAAATATTTAAATCGTTAGGTCATGTTTATTGGTCATATTATCAACAATTACGAATTCTTATCAAAATAAGTAAATTTATCGTCTCAAGTGTTTAAAACAAAAGACTTTTCCCTTTTACTGCATATAATTTCCCTTTTACTGCATAAATAGTTAAAGATATAATATGCTCACAAATAAGACACTCACAAGAAGACACTCTATAGTCACGGTATTATAGTCAAATTGGCATGCATAAATATGCATTAAAATATAACCCTTCTTTTGGCAGTCAGGAAATAAATCATAGCACTCAGTACTAACCGAACCACACTCATAATTTAATCACAGGTAAAAAGTTTTACCGCCCAACGAAGTGGGCACGGGTCAGCTAGTTTTATATAAAAGTCTATTAAAATGTATACATTAATATGCGTTTTACTTAGTTATTGCAATAAATTTCCTATCAATAACTGTCATAAAGTATTCATTTGTTGATTTTATTTCATTGTATTTTCCGGGTATGTCAAAACCTTGGTCCAAAGCATGTGAGATTTAGTCACTTAGTATACAGAGGGTTAAGTATTCTATTTGTTTATGCTACCCATAAAATCATTCAACCGGATCAAATTTTAGCATTCCAGCACCCGTCTTCTTTTTTTTAAACATTGAAGCCCAGCGGTCCTGTTTGAGCTAGCGTGCCACCCTGCAGTAGCACAAAGCCAATTTCGCAATACAGAGAGGAAATGAAAGTGACGCCCGGATTATTCCCGCGAAAGGCAGAAAAAAATCATATTTATGCGAGCGAAATTGCGATTATTTCGCATTCGATCGAAATAGCAAGAAAGGGGAGGGTAATTTTAATAACTTGAGTTATAAATTATACGAGAGGGTACGGGTGATGTATATAGTGAGACGGTCCATAACAGCCATCCTACTGGAAACCTAAAAAGTGGGGGGGAGGGGGGCAACGAAACATTGACAAAAATAATTAAAACACAACGGTGGATTCGCCTAATAGCGTGATGCAGGAATTGATAGGCATACCGTTTGGTTTTCTAACTACCTATCGTAAATTATATAAGTAAATGGATATAAGATATTGCAATTACGCAATAAGACCGCCATTATTATAATATTGTATTTTGCAATAAAGATTCGGGTAAAATGGGCCCTGTAGCAAATAGAGTTGTGTACTACAACGGGCGAACCCGTCACCTCAGGAAGTTTAGCAGTTAGTTTAGCGGGCCCTGTAGCAACTTGCGGTGTCAACTACAACGGGCGAGCCCGTCACCACAGGACGTTTTAACGATTTTTTCGTTCTGTCGCCCTGCAGTGAACGTAGAAGACTTTGGACAGAACAATCCAACGTCCAGCTACGTCACAGCCCGCAAGAAGCCAACGCCTTTACAGCGAGATAGCCAGTAATGTTACCTGGCGGGCCAACCCTCGCGCCCTTGCTTCCAATTGTGACCAGATTTCTCCGGTCTCTCGATTGGTCCCGAGTTCGAGGTCGCTTGCGCGGTCTTCTCCCTTACGAAGCGGTGAAACGCTGTGCACCGAATCTATCGCGGACCAAGGCGTCCTTTGCCCGACTCTGAACCGGGATCGGATGGCCAATGGTCATTTCAAGAGCAGTCGCCGTAAGGTAGGCAACCGCCCCCGCTCTATAGGAAACAATACAGTTCCCAGACTCCCCCGACTGTTAGTCGGAGAGCACAATCGATTGGCTTGCGCCGCTCGGTGCGCAGACCGTCCAGGAGCGCCAGAGGTTTGATTCCCAGGGGAGACTGGTTGACCCAGTGTCCTACCCAGGTTCGCACCCCATGCGTGGAGGCCATCGGATGGGTGTTGACCCGTGAGTGTGACCGACCCTAAACACGTGGGTCTTCGTGGCCACCTCATCATGGGCCCGGTAGCTCCCTGTAGCAGTTAGGCCTCAAAGACCCATGTGTAGGGTCGGCCAAACGCATAATTTAACACCCATCCGGCGGCCTCCACGCAGAAATGCGAGCCGGGCAGGACTCTGGCCTGCGGGCCAGTTTCCTCTCGGCGTCGACCTCCGGCGCTCCTATACGTTTTGCGCACCGTGCGGCGTCAGCCAATCGATTGTGCATTACGACTGACAGCAGGGGAAGTCTGAAAACAGTATTGTTTCCTATACAGCGGGGGTAGTCGTTAACCTTACGGCAACTGCTTTTGAAACGACCATTCGGCTACCCGATACCGGGTGAACATCCGGGCAAAGGACGCCGTGGTCCGCGATAGATTCGGCAGACACCGAATCACCGTTACACAAGTGAGAGGACCGCGCAAGCGACCTGTCAGGAGGCAGGTACGAGGTATCCTGATGGTTAATTCCAGACGGAGATATCCTTCCAAATTGGTAGACAGGGGGCGAGGCTGCCCGCTGTCTTGCTCGCCGTAGGAAGTTGGACTCTGACGGGCGAGTGGCGTAACTAAATGAGTAACGAGAAAAAGGCTCACAACACTTTTTTTTTACTTTATGACCGTTATGAATAGGACCGTTGTTAATACCCTAAACGGATTTGCTGTTCAAAATCACGCGCTCGTAACTTGCCAGCCAAATCTCTATTTCACATCTTTAAAGATCTTGGTCTCTCCTGGAAAATAATAAACCTTTCCCTAGAAAAAATATCTGTTTCCGTATCTCAAATTCTTTGGCTTCGAAGGGGGATTGGATGGGTGGTAAGGTGTGCGCTCACATATGGCATGACAGCTGTCCTAAACCTACCACAGCCGGAGTCCACTGCTCACCCTCCTTTCCTTTGGGGAGCTAAAGGGCCCTGTTGGAGTTGGCGATGAAGACCCATTTGTTCAGGGTCGGTCACACTCACGGGTCAACACCCATTCGGCGGCCTCCACGCATGAAGTGCGAGCCCGGGAAGGACTCTGGCCTGAGGGCTAGTTTCTCCTAGGAGTCAATCTTCTGGCGCTACTGGACGGTTTGCGCACCGTGCGGCGTCAGCAAATCGATTGTTCACTGCAACAGTCGGGGAAGTCTGGAAACAGTAGTCTCCTATAGAGCGGGGGTAGTTGTTCAATTAACGGCGACTGCTCTTGAAACGACTATCTGCTACCCGATTCCAGGCGAACAGCAGTTCAAAGGATACCGTGGTCCGAGATAGATTCGCTAGACACCGTTTCACTGCTACCTAAGGGAGAGGACCGCGCAAGCAACCTCGAACTCGTAACCAGTCGGGAGACCGGAGTAATCTGTTTGCAACTGGTAGTAAGGGCGCGAGTGTCGGCCCGCTTGGTAACATACCTGGCTATCTCGCGGATATGGCGATGACCTCTTACGGGCATGTCGCGGAGCTTGACGGTGGACTGTTTTGTTCTAAGTCTTCTGCGCTCACCTCACGGGAGACAGAACGATCAAATTTCGTTAAAACTTTCTGAGATGACGGGTTCGCCGTTGTAGTCGACAGCTCTAGTTGTTCAACCTCCAGAAAAGTAATAATCATAATATGATGGCCCGACTCTTTTCGGTGAATTCCATCACAGCTCCGATTGTATTTATTTATTCATAGATTCCGTCGTAAAATAAAACATCATAAAATATTATATAAATACTAATATTACGTTATTTTTTTAATATTACAGATAAATTAATTTAATTAAGTTAACATTACAGATAATTTTCTTCGTGCGCCCTCGACCAGCTCGCTCTCAGCGTTCCTTTCAACTGCCAATTATCAATTCTAACTAGGTATGCACAAAATGCTTTGCTTTATAGAGCTTGTCGTCATTACAACTCGGTGTTTATGGATGTTGATATATTTACCACAACCCCAGATACATTTAAAAATCTAATTATGAATATATTACAATTTAATTAAGTAATCTGTTTATTATGAAAATAGTTATTATCCTTTTATCTTTGTATTTACATAACTTATTCCTTTTTTCTATTTTTCGTTCTCATAAAATGTGTCATTACATAATTATATATTTTATTTTCTTACTACTATCTATTTAATAATTTATTTATTTATTGCCATATTAATATACATGTTTATAATTCTATTTAGTGTTTTTTCTGCTCTATTTACTTTATATTTACTTTTAATACTTTGAACTGTTTAGTAACTTAGCAATTACTTTTAAGAATATTATTTGTTTATTTAAAAAACCCTATTTCCCTTTAAAAAATGCTTGCATATTTTAAACTTTTCTTTTATATAGAATAACGCACTATATGACCGTTTAATTGGTGGAAACATTTAAATGGTTTATGTTTGTTATATTTTGATTAAGTAAATATGTTTTTTGTACTGTCTCTTTCCTGAATAAAATAAAATTAGAAATTAATAAAACAATATTTTTGACATAGTCATTATTAATATTACGAGTTAATACGTTAATATTATACGTTAAAATATAAATATTAAATATGTATACGTATATATTTTAATATATACGTATTATTAAATATGTATACGTATGTATACGTATATATTTACGTTGAAAAATAAATCAGTTGAATTTTAATTTACAGGCTAGTCGAGTTAGGTTTACTCGTATTGTGTCCTCAGGATGTCGCTTAGCATCATATCTTATAAAATCAGTGTGCTTATAAATTGGCGCTAAAAGATGAGATGAAAAGAGACAATTTCGTCGCTTTCGCCCCCCTACGATGGCGGCATATTTGGGATAGGAAAACTCCCGCGTCGCAAGATACCGGTAATGCTTACTGACAGCGTTGCGAGACCCGACACTCTTCATCTGAGAGTACCACTGTTCTTCCCTTTAACAGAAATACTTATATGGGTCCTCGTATCGCCCCAAAACCAAAAAAACTCTATTAATAGAAAGGTAATTGGATCTAGAAAAATATTTGCTAAGGTATTCATCTGCACGAGTCGTCGAATCGGAATTATACTTTATTGAGTACTATAGAGATTTTGTTGAATAATATGAAGATCCGACAACGTCATCTAGTGGTGACATAAACCATGTGGAAGTCAAAGAGGAGGATGTATTGAATTTACTTAAAAAAATAGACCTAACGAAATCGGCTGGACCAGACGACCTAGCTCCCCTATTTATTGTTCGCTGTGCTGATAGTATTGCATTGCCTTTGTCGATACTTTTTCGTCGTTCGCTGAAAGAAGGTGTTATGCCTGAAATATGGAAGCGAGCGTTTGTATCCCCGATTCATAAAGGGGGTCCTAGGGAATGTATTACTAACTACCGCCCCATTTCTAAATTATGCATTTTTTCGAAAATTTTGGAAAAAACCGTGTACACGCAATTGTATTCTGCTTTCAAACCTTACTTTAGTTCTCAACAACATGGTTTTTTGAGAGGTAGATCAACGACAACTAATCTACTGCTAGCCAATGACTACATAACTGAAAACATGTCTAATAATAGGGACGTTGACGTAATTATGACTGATTATAGCAAAGCATTCGATCGCATCGACCATGTTCTTCTTTTGGAAAAACTCCTATCTGCCGGAATACACGGCGACTTGTATAGGTGGTTCTCTTCTTACATTTCTAATAGGTCTCAAGCAGTAGTTCTTAACGGGTTTACCTCTAGCTGGTCTACTATTCCTTCAGGAGTTCCACAGGGCTCTATATTAGGCCCTCTATTATTCATTTTATTTATCCAGGATATAGACGCATGTTTTAAGAATTCTATTTATCTTTTATTTGCTGATGACATGAAGATTCTTAAAGCAATAACTACTCCTGGTGATGTCTCCCTCCTGCAGGATGACTTGTTACGCTTGAATAGCTATTGCACTGCCAACAAATTAGACCTAAATGTTGCCAAATGCTCTACCATTACTTTTAGTCGTAAAAATAACCCTTATTCCTCTTCTTATTTTCTCAATAACTCTGCTTTGAGTAGGGTAACTAAGATTAAGGATCTGGGTGTTACACTCGACTCCAAACTGCTATTTGATGCCCACATCGACAGTATTGTTGCGAAAGCGTTTAAAGCCCTAGGATTTATTATACGATCCAGCGAACACTTTAATAACTTAAAAACCATAAAAATTCTCTATTGTGCCTACGTCCGCAGTCATCTTGAATATGCATCCCAGTTATGGAACCCTTGTTACGAGGTGTATGCATCGAGAATAGAGGCCATCCAAAGAAAATTTCTACGCTACATAGAATATAAATGTCGTATACGTGATCCAGACTACTATTCTCGTTGTATCCGCCATCATTTGCTGCCATTGGCTTTGCGAAGAAACATAGCTGACATCTCACTTTTACTAAGAATTTTAAATGGCTCGATTGATTGTCCTGAACTATTATCTAAAATATCTCTCCGCACTCCTAGCCGGGCACTTAGAAATAGGGCACCCCTTCACGTACCTGTCTTTAAAACCAAATACAGGCGTAATTCCTATTTTATAAGGGTATGCGAAACTTTCAACACCCTGAATGCTGACATTGATATTGACCCCTTTTTCACGGATATAGATACTATAAGGAAGCAGGTTGTAGGGCGATTTTGTGATGACCAGGCTTAGCATTTCCTTCTTTTATTACAGTCTTGTTTATGTCAACATGTTTTCTAATGTACAATTTATCTTCTTGTTTAATATCTTCTTTATACTTAATATCAGTTCTAAATTCACGTTATTATTATTGTCATTATCAGTGGTAACTTGTAAATGGCTCTAAGCTTCCTATTATTGTTCACTACAAAATTATTGGCTGTAAGTTATCCTTAAGAAAATAAAATAAAAATAAAATAAAATAAAATATTGTTTAATTCAATTAATACCAATTATTATCAATTAATTAACTCATTAATATAAATTAATTATTCATACTAAACTCAGATATTTTTATACACGAATTAAATAATAATATTACTAGAAATTGTCTCTGTATATTTATTTTTAAAAATGAGCAATTAGTGGTACCCAAAAGAAAAGCATTTATTCTCATTTATTCCAAATCATGAAATTATTAGATCTGATATATTAAAGTCCCCCTTTTATCTCGGAAAATTGCTAAAAGGACAGGTGGGCGGTGTCTACTACATCGAGCGAACCCTGCACCCCAGGCTGGTATAACGATATGTGATCGTTATTTCAGACTTTCGGACGAAACCAACATACCTACCAGCAAAGCCAAGAACTCGCCAGAGTCCAACGCCTTACGGGTAGGTTAATAACCCAGTGGGGCCACCTCATCCCCTGGCTACCAGTTTTGGCAGGATATCTCCATCTGAAATTAACCTTTAGGATACGTCCTTCCTCCCGGCTGGTTACAGGACCAAGTCGCTTACGCGGCCTCTACCTGCCGTAATTCAGCGGTGATTCAGTTTGAATCTATCGTGGACCAATTCAGGATCAGGTAGCCTAATGGTCATTTCAAGAGTGGTTAACGACAGGTCAACATCCACCCCCGCCGCTTCAGTAATTGTGCAGAGTGCACAACCGATTTGCGTCGCTGAACGGTGAGCAAACCGCCCAGTAGCGCCGGGACGCAATCCCCTGTTGCAACCAGATTACTCCGGTCTCCCGACTGGTTACAGGTTCGAGGTCGCTTGCGCGGTCCTCTCCCTTGCGTAGCGGTGGTACGGTGTCTATCTAATCTATCGCGGACCACAGCATCCTTTTCCCGGCTTTTAACCCGGAATCGGGTTGCTGATTGATTGTGTCAAGAGCAGTTGCCGTAGGGTAAACAACTACACCCGCTCTTTAGGAGACAGTACTGTTTCCAGACTCCCCCGGCTGTCGGTCAGAATGCACAATCAATCGTCCAGGAGCGGCTGAAGGTCTGCTAGAAGCGCCAGAAGCGGCTCCTACAAAAAACTGGCCCGATGGCCAGTTTTTCAAGTCAAAGTCCTACCCTGGCTCGCACTTCTACGCGGAGGCCGCCGGATGGATGTTGACCCGTGCGTTTGACCGATACTATACAACTGGGTCTTAGTGTCCAAACTGCATCAGTCCCCATTAGCTACCAGGTTCCTATTCTAAAAGAACAGTAGAACGGAGTTGGAAGTCAAAATAAAAAAACTCAGTATTGTCAATAAATATATTATTTTACAGAAAGTTTTATCGCACTCCATTTTAAAATCTAATTGGTCTAGCGTTTGGGTTCCAGCCAGGCGTGCGTGCCTTGGAGTAGTCAGGTTTCGGCTGTGGATACACCTGGGTACCTCCCACTGTGATGTGAACGTCTCGTCGTTGTCTCGTTTTATGACCTTCAACACTGTTGAAATCGTGGTTAAACGAATCGGTTTCATCCTCGATTGGATCATTTCCATGAATCCTGGCATTATCATCATCGTCTCCATCATTGTCTTCCGCGTCATCGGTCAGTTCGTTGTGTTCCTGGGCGTATACTATCCAATCATTTATGATAGACATCGAATCTTCATCTAGATAATCCGGACCAACCTGTTCATCCAACTTGTATGTATCGTCTTCAGAAGCTGCTGCTGGTAACTTTTCTTCTCCTCCATATAGTCTGGCTAATACACCATCATTCCAGTATAACTGCCGGCTTTCCGCTTTAAAAACACATAATGCAAGTACTAGTGATGAAACTGAGATTATAATATGCATTCTGAATGATTACGACTGGCAAGTCTTACTGTTAGTCTAAGAGTGTACAGTTAATAGAAGAAATAACAGCTTTTTATAACTACAAAGTTTTCCTGTATGGGATTCACTGTCCGACATCCCCTGAATATGATTAAGATATATAAATAAGGAGTGCATTAAGGCAAATCATAAACTATCGTATGCATATAGGACACATATGAATGTGGTATAGAATGAATGAGTTGTTCCACCCCAGCAAGGAGTACTACTGAGACGTTAGATTAAGGAGCACCTTGCTGTACTAAAATGAAAAAAATGGTTAGTCTATCGTCTGGTATAGCTACCAGCAATTTAAAAACCAATTTAGCAAAAAAAATGTGATGATGTAGGATTGTGAGGACATAAAATTTTATATTTCTTCGTGTCTATCTCTGCCAGTATTTTCGTCAATAATATTAAATATATTCTGTCTGAAATTTTTGTCTTACCTTTTTCATCTTTGCTTGCAGCGTCAATTCACTTATTTATAATACCCGCGGTAGCTCCCTTTTATGCACCCTTTCTATAATCTGGCCGAATTTGAGGGCCATGATTTTTCAAATATTGTGCCCATTTAAATTACTTAAAAAAGTAGGGCTTTATTGTCTAATTATTTTATATGGTCGTATATCTGTACTTTTAGTTTAAAATGCATAACGTAGATCTAATTTGATTATTTAACATTTTACTGACAATTTGAATATTACGATGAATAATTTTACTGCGTATCTTTTCGAATTACTTACTACTTCAAATATTAGGCTTCTATTTTGATTATTTATATTTATAGTTTGACAATCTAGCAGTTATTTATTGACTACCTATGTATGTTCAGTTAAGAGTAGTAACAAAACTTACTACCTAACCCAATTATTTTGACACGTCCAAGAGCGGTCTTTTGCCGCCAATTGGACACGACGAAAATGTAATGTAATGTAATGTAATGTATTCCTCTTCGCTAGTTTCTGTATCCATTTCATATATGGTTTATACTTCCTGCGCTGCCTTTCCAGGCACAATACAAACCCAAAAGTCTATAAAATAATTTAATTTAATTGTAATTCGCGGTAATTTACAGTTAAATGGACGACATGTACTTTTCAAATGTCATAGAGAAAAATCCGGCAGCAAAAAACGTATAACATGAAGCGCCAAAACTGTCGCCTTTGTCGCCTTTGTCAGACAATATATTATTTCCTAATGTCTACCTATAAATTGCTTATAAATATGTAGGTATAGAAAACTAAGTAAATAAAGGAACATAGTAAATTTGAAAAAAATGTGTATACTGATATTATTCATTCTTAATAGCTGGACAATCAAATTAAAATTACAAAAGAAAAAATGTTAACCAAAATCATAATAAATTAAAAATATATACAAATAGACGGTATTTAAATATAAATACAGATAAGAAATAGAGGAAGACCGTATTCCTAAAAACTATAATAAAAACGTATTGTATCATGGAAATATAAATAATATAAAATCGTTTTTTATATTTTTTCATTTAATTACTATTACATACATGCATACCTTTCCATACATGCCACTCGAACATTTAGACTAAGGGTTCTATCTATAGTCATCATATTTTGTTTCATTAAATGTTGTGATTTTGTTGATAGCGTTGTTTCCGGAAGGAGATTATGAATCCTGGAGGCGATGAGTAGTGGCGGTGTCCATACATAGTATTCTTAAGTGGTATATGGATAAGTGGTATATGTATCTATTTAGTGTACTCAAATCAAATCAATTCAAATCACATTTATTTCCTTTAAAAACGTATACTTTGTCTTTAAAAACATATACGTTGTTTAGACACTTTATTTAACCGCTTAATGTTAAAATAACAATATATACAAAATATTTCACAAGAGACTCACCACACTATTGATAATAGTTGTATTAGATACTTAAAACTACAGTTTGAGTTGTCATGAAATATAATATTAAATAGTCCTACACATAGAAATACAATTGATTATCGGAGACAATTAGAAATAATAATAATAATATAATACGAAATCGGAGACTATCGCGGTTATTTGACAATATAAATAAGATAAAAAACGAATTTACCGCGTTAATTTTGTAGCTCCCGACGTTTCGGCGACGTTGCAGCCGCCGTTGTCCAGGGTAGACTGGACAATGTCTACCTTGGACAACGGCGGCTGCAACGTCGCCGAAACGTCGGGTGCTACAAAATTCACGCTGTAAATTCGTTTTTTATCGTATTTATAAAAATATAATAATCAATAAATTGGTACAAATGTCGTTAAATAAAAAAAATTGAGATGGAAATTGTCAGTCATCTAATTTAATATTTTTTGGGGTCCTAAGAAAGTAGGGCCTTAAGCTATAGCTTGTGTAGCTTATGTGTAAATCCCGCACTGCTCGGGTCGTTAGCCAGTGAAGTATCCTTCTGTACTCCGTAATATGGTCTTACATTCTTAGCTTATAACATTGAGTTATTATAACTCAATGGGTTTTAAAATAATACTAATTCTTTCTTAGGTCAAAAAAAAATATTACTAGAGATATTGAATACATAGTGTAAAAGGCTTAGAGAGGATTTGCCGACAAATGTGCGACTCGCTATTTAGAATGCTTACACTGAGAAAAATATTGGATTCATTCTTATATTACCATTTTGTTATTAAGATATTATAAATAATAACGATGTTTCAATCGTAATTTTGTTAATCAATGGAATTTTGTTTAAACTCCATTACACGATTATACGTATGAACATATTCCTTACTGATAATACGGAAATAACAGTACACTATAGTTTCAACATGATTCATATATCCGAATCTAACCATACATATACTACTACAAGCTGTCATGTTAAAAGCAAGATCCCAAGGTCGCAAAGTAAAGAAACAACATTATATTGTAACACCACGACACGGCAACTACCGTCACTCCAGCACCGTTACGTATCATGTTAATTCATACATATGAACCACAGTCCGAGTTATATAAGTAATCCTTGTTAAAACATACGTATTTCTGTGTATTTCATCGTTATGTTTTTTTCAGTGTACGTTTTTCTCATAAGATATAGAAGATTATTAAATATGACTTCGTCTAACAGTTAGGTATTCGTAAAGCATTTGTAAATATACCATTTATTTTGATTATGCGATGTGATTTTTATGGCATCTGCTGGCCTATCGTACTAACTATATTAACATACGATAATATAACTATAAGTTTCAACTGCACTTTATCGTCTCGATGACTCAATTTGCTTCTTTCGCATTTCCAGCTCGCTGGGGAACCACCGGTAAACAAGCTCGCCGTTTTATCGCATAATTAATTGATATTATTATTATCTCGTGCGTCCAGAGCCATTACGATATTATGACCTTCTTTGATCAAAAAATAATTATCTGGCATGACCGGTCATACTAAATAAATTACCAAAACATCGTCAGAGTATAATTTTAAATATTAATAAAACCAGTGAGTCATATGGTAAGTAAATCCTCAACAAACAAAATTTAGGCGGTAAAATATTATTATATATTAATATTGCAGTGATTGAATAATAAGTACAATAAAACATACAGGCTGTTATTACAGCACGGGCTTTTTTTCTGTGGGTGAATCAGTACAACGTAGTAAGCAACTTTTGATAAATAATTTTGGAAAAAACCAAAAAATTTTTTTGGAAAAAAAAACATTTTTTGTTTTTTTTTTTTAATTTGAAAATTTGAAGAAGTTGACTGTTAAATAAAGGTTTAAAAAGCGTTTGAGCGTGCTGCGCCATCTAGCGGTAGGTAATAAGTCGTAAATAAACAATATCAGCGACATTTTACCAACCGCTGGATAGCGCATCGTGATCATAGCTTCTCATAATATTTAAAAATAAAATAAAAAAAACAAATTTTCAAAAAAAAAATGTTTTTTTAAAAAAAAAAAGTTTATTTTTCAGGTTTTTCCAAAAATTTTTATCAAAAGTTGCTTACTACGTTGTACTGATTCACCCACAGAAAAAAAAGCCCGAGCTGTAATAACACCCCGTATATTATTAGCTGAATGTAATGTAACCTTTGACTAATGAAAGAGCTGAACTGTGTGAGCTAAATATCTAATATATAAAATAAAACACATATAAACACTATCAAATGTTGTTATTTTTTTAATAGCAGGTACTAGAGTTGTCAACTACAACGGGCGAACCCGTCACCTCAGGAAGTTTTAACGATTAGTCGTTCTACCTTCCTGAAATGAGCGCAGGAGACTTGGATAAAACAGTCCACCATCACGCTCTGCCACATGCCCGTAAGAGGCCAAAGCCTTTACCGCGAGATAGCCAGGAGTATTACCCAGCGGGCTTACACTCACGCCCTTACTTCCAATTGCGACCAGATTACTCAAGTCTTTGATTGGTTACGAGTTCGAGGTCGCTTGCGCGGTCCTCTCCCTTACGTAGTCCTCTCCCTCTCCCTTTGCCCGGCTGTCACCCAGGATCGGGTAGCCGATGGTCGTTTCAAGAGCAGTCGCCGTAAGGTCCGCGACCACCCCCGCTCTATAGGAAACAGTACTGCTTCCAGACTCCCCCGACTGTTAGTCAGAGTGCACAATCGATTGGTTTACCCGCATGGTGCGCAGACCGTCCAGGAGCGCCAGAAGGTTGATTCCTAGGGGGCCGCCCGGGCTCGCACTTCATGCGTGGAGGCCGCCGGATGGGTGTTGATCCGTTAGTGTGACCAACCCTGAACAGAATGGGTCTTCGTGGCCAACTCAGCAAGGGCCGATTAGCTCCCAATAGTAGTTACAAGGTATAGATATAAATTCCTAAAAGTAAATATCCAAGAAAACTTCTGGTTGGTAACTAACTGGTGGGGTATGATAGACTCCAGTTAGAAAATAAAAATTCTACGTACATATATTAAATTTTTAATAAAATATATTATTGATTCATTTTTCTAAATATGAATGGTAATACAGAACTAATCACTTAATAAACTTAAATACATTTTTTAAAAGTTTTATGCATATTTGATAGCATGTTACTTTTGGTTAGGGCGGGGAAAGGCATTGTTGTCTTGAAGGAAACATTAAAGGATTGAATGCAGTATTCTGTCTGCAGTAATGTTATTTCTATATGTCGCTGGAATTACTAAAACCACTGGACATTTGGCCTTAATAATTCTAATCTTCCGAAAATATCACAGAAACAAAATAAAAAAAAGTGTTTTCGCCTCTCAAGGTTTTCATAATGTTTCCTGTTATATTCTGTTGTTTTATATTATTATTGTTTGGTATTATTATATTAATGTCATATAATAATATGACTTTTTGATTTAATTATTATAAATGGCTTTTTCTTATTAAGACTTTTTATCACCTCTCCTTTTCTGCTTGTTTACTATCTCCATCTCATGTAAATACCATCTATATGAAAATTTGTCATGTAAATACCATCTATATGCCGACGACCTTCAACTCTATGCTAGTTTCGCTCCCGTGGATACGGCTAGTGCTATATCCGCATTAAACTCCAATTTAAACTCGATAGCGGTATGGTCTCGTAACCATGGCCTGCTTCTTAATCCGTCAAAAACCCAAGCAATCGTCATCGGAAGTCGCTCACTCATTGCCAAGTATAAAAATAATCTCCCCCCTATCAATATTGACAACGTCGTTGTCCCTTACAGCAGTTCTGTGAAAGACCTTGGCCTGCTTATTGATGAAAACTTATCTTGGCATCCTCAAGTAAGTGAGGTCAGTCGTAAAGTCTTTGCAAGTCTCCATTCTTTTAAACGGGTTCAGAATCTCTTACCTCTTTGTATTAAACGCCAAATGGCACAATCTTTTCTTTTACCGCTAATTAATTACGCTGATGTGGCCTACCTAGATGCGAATGAAGAACTAATCGATAAGCTAGATAGGATTCAAAACGCGTGTATTCGCTTTGTTTATTCCCTGAAGAAGTTTGATCACATATCAAACTTTCGCAGGCAAATAGAGTGGCTACCCATTAGACGATGTCGGGAATTTCACATACTCACCCTACTCTTCCGCGTACTACAGTCAAACTGTCCTACCTATTTGTATAATCTCTTCTCTCCGCTGTCATCCCATGGTCTTCCATTGCGCTCTCAGGAAAATCTATTACTGGCTATACCTCAGCATTCATCAACTTTCATGTCTAGGTCTTTCGCAGTGCAAGCGGCCCGTCTCTGGAATTCCGTGCCTTTACCGATAAGACAACTTAAAAACCTGACGGGGTTTAAAAATTCTTTAAAGAGACATTTACTCAACTTATGAATTCCCCCCTACCCTCCCGTCTCCTTTGCTTGTCCTTATATTTCACTCCTCCCTTCAATATCGAGTTGGCTACGTTACTAATCACTGAATTATATTTTATACTATGATGACTTTTGTGTAAGTGTATTCATTTATTACTTGTAAATTAATTTGCCCACATAAACTTTCAGTCATAATAACCCTGGCGGTTTGGTCGGTAGATATTGCCACTTGGCAATAGGCCCACCACATTGTATTCTTTTGTGTGTGCAATAAAGCTTTTCAAACAAACATTCTCTTCAACTTTCAAACTTTTTCTTTCCTCTCTTTCGTTTTCTTTTCTATCACTATTTTTTCTTTTCGTTTCAAGTATATACCGGTTTAATAATGAATTACGTTTTTTTTGGGGACTGCATTTAAGGGGCAATTTAGTTTTCAACGAGCATTTTTACTACGACTTTTAAAAATTATTTTTTAAAAGAACGTCCACTCTAGAACGGGTTAGTCCCGCTTGCAATGGGTGACAGAATTAAATCAGGATGAGGTTAGGGATTTGAAATTCGATTCGTTATATTTTTGTAAGCATAATCAATGTTTTGTGAAAAATTAATTTGAAATAAATAAAATAAATAACAAAATATTCAATATTATTATAAAATCTTTTTATTTTGCTTTTAAAATCAGCTGCCAATAAAGTTATAGCCAATATTGGTAGCGGATATTCGCTACCAACGTTGCTAGTGGATATTCTTTCAGAAAAAGAAGAAAGAAATGTATCTTTTTAGTTGTGTCAATATTCTCGCTGAGACGCGATAAATATCTTGGTGATGATACTTTTGCAGAACCTCCTTCCCTCGCTCATTAACGTCAACCGACCGCGCGCAGTTTGTTTTCTCCCAGCGTGCAGCAATTTTGTCTCGCCGCGAAATTTCGCCCGAGATAAAAGAGGCATGATATGTGCCGTGACGGCTAAACTTGTTTTCGTCTTGTTGTTTGCCCAGTCAGCCGCAAACACTGGCTTAATTTTTAGCCTCTGGCTAATAAGCCGATTCGCAAAAAGTGTCTTTTGTGAACGTGTTTATTTTGACGTCGTCGTCGTGTGTCTGGCATTCGTAATGATAAGATACATCGACGAGTTATTTATTTGGTTTTGTTTGTAGTCATTTATTGAAGGGAAAATAACTTAAATTGAGATATAAAATCGAAGACTATCGCGGTTGTTTGACATTATAAATAGGATAGAAAACGAATTTACCGAGTGAAATTTGTAGCACCCGACGTTTCGGTGACGTTGCAGCCGCGGTTGTCCAGGGTAGACAGTCTACCCTGGACAACGGCGGCTGCAACGTCACCGAAACGTCGGGTGCTACAAATTTCACGCGGTAAATTCGTTTTCTATCCTATTTAAATTGAGATATTGTTACAACTACAGATGTCACTTCTCATGATTTTTCGCCTTCTGCGATTGTCATATTCTGCGGTGTACGGAGGAACACACATTGTGCGCCTCTTTCCAAGAAACACAAAGTATACTATGGCATCAGCGTATATTCTCAGTTGTTTAACCCATATATGCCCGGAACTATTTTGGGATTTCGATTTTGTTTATTTTTAGGTATGTTTATGTTGTTAGATCCCTATAACCGTATTGACTAGTTTTGGTATATATTTTATTTGGTTAATTAGATATTTTAGAGGTGTTCAAAAATTAAACAATGGGCAAATATCCTACATTGGTTATAGGTAATTCAAATGAAGATGTTATAATGAGTTTATTTAATATTTATTATTATTTTCACATACAATCTAATAATTCTATCTACAATCAACTAATTCTAAAAACACGAATAATTCCATAATTTACCCAAATTTACTACAAAATAATGATACTTGTTACAAAGCTTTACTCAACTGAATAATTACTTACTTTTTTTCGGGAGACGACATGATTTTTGCACGATGCTAACACGACACAACTTACACTACTTACTGTTTAAATCAATAGTGTTATTCTGCTAAAACTTCATTGCTAATAGGAGTTAGTTCCGTACTCTTCCGATAGATGGATTTTTATTGGATTTTACTGAGCTCACAAAGGATTTCCGATGTTTTACAAAAGTACTACTTCTTGTTTCGTTTTTGAGTTACTGGGCATATATAGGTCAATGTATACTAAAATCAACATAACCAGTGTACGCTTAATTAACATGCACTTACAATAGCAAGTATCGTTATAACTTCATGAGCTAGCGGGTTTGCCCGTAGCAATTGACACCCCTCAATGCAGCTTTCGATGTAAGGAATATCGGGTTGTTACCACGTCAGGCAACCGACTGACGTGGTAACAACCCGATTAGTTTATTTCAGCTGATTTCAAAGCATTATGTCTAGACTTATGTGATGTTTGTATGGGGTAGGGCTGCTGATTTTAAAATTATATTTATTCTGCAAGAAAGGGCTAATCGTACGATATCTAGATTAGGTTATATAAAGGCGCTACGAGACGAAAGAGAATTAGTATCCTTACCGTTGTTTAGCAGTCTAGCATTTTTTGCAGATATAATATACCTCAGTTAAATTATGAATCTTTTCAGATAACGATCTTTTGTGGACGTCTTTATTTTAAGGGGCGACGATGCAGTGTCTGGCATTCGTAATAATTAGATATTTAGTGTAAAGCCATTTCATTAGTTTGTAGTAATTTATTGAAAGATGAATTATTAATTACAAATTAATTGAAAAACAGTTACGACCTAGACGTCTAGGTGTACATTTTCAAGTTAGATGATAGTCTTGTACGAATGAAATAATAATAAACGTCACTGTTTCCATTAATTGTTAATATCATTGTATCTGAGAGAGTGAGATCAGGTATGACTAAAACCATTGATTTTACAGGGTTTTAGATTTCTCAATACCATACTTCGTTTTAGAAGCTAGGATTTTATTACGAAACGCAACAAGTTGATGGCAATCATACTTCCAAATATTGATTGATCTTCTTTTATATTCATTAGCCCAATAGATTAAATTTTAAACTCCGCTATACGGTATCCTACCTATACATAAAATAATAACATAATAATAAACGAATTTTTCAATCATAGCTCTTATTATTTTAATATTATTAACAAAAAATTGTAAATTTTTAATTTGGTAGACTTGTAACATTTTCATTTGGTTCATACGTAATAATTAGGGCTATTAATGTACAAATAGACTTATAGATGGCATTCTATCTGTCTTTATTATGTCTGTGATGTAATCAGCCTATAAAATAATGCGATAGATGGCACTAATAATTGAATATTATTACTGTTATCATTGTTTAAATTATCGAGTTTTTATAATCAATCAGTCCTCTATTTAAAAACATTCAGTATCAATACTATTATGGATAGCCACTGGAATGTCTATTAGTTTCACCGGGCAATGCAATCAGCGCCACTTGAATGTTACAGACACAGAAGGGTTGCCAAAACGTACTATGGCATTGGACTATGGTTCACGGGGTGCCGGAGGGGATAGAAACCAGGAGAATATTCCTTCATATCTCCGTTTGTCCACCTTTCACGTGATACCCTTCAGGTACGCGTGAGGTTGTCGATGCACGATATCCCGGGCAGATAAAACGACCCATGTTGTTGGAACTGCCCTGGTGGTGGGCGGGGTTCACCCCCCCCCCCCCCCCCTCCCCCCGCCTGTCACCGCGTAACCTAATAATATGGCATTGAACAAGATAAGAGCCTATATAATCAATGCTTAAAAAACAACAGGTATTGTTGAAACAGTGTTGGGGCAGGATGGCAGGGTATCCCATCCTATATTCGACATAGTCCTCTAAAGTCTTACAGTCAGTTCATAGTAAAACTTGGAGACCTATGTGATACTGAACGTTTTTCACAGCCTCAAAAATTAAATCAGATTAGTTGGTTAGTTGAATTGTCAGGGCCAGGTTAGGACACGTCTCTCCAAAAATATGCGGCCTGTATAATCTTGTTGTTCGTCTCTTGTAGGTCCTGGTGTGTGATGAGGGTTGACACCTGCGGGCAGGATAGGAGGTGGTCTTCATCTTGCAGCGTTCTACAGGTGTATGTTGGATTCGCTGTGTAGCACCAGCGGACGAGATTGCTCGTCATCTTGTCACATTGTTCTTTGGCCCGGTGGTAGAAGGATTGGCCTGTGAGTTTAGACTCACCGTTTCCAGGAACGCCCAATTGTTCATGGTCGCAGACTAGACAGTCGAAAAAGTGCACAATTTTCGGGGAGCCTACTTCTATGTCCCATTTTATATTATAATAGGATTTTAATAAATCCGATTTAAAGATATAAAGTATTCTCCGTGGCAATCGATACACGTCTGCGTACGATGGAACCATTGTGTGAAGCACTTAGCCAACCCTTTGTAGTGTGCTGCATTGACGCCTTGCTAAAAAAGCACTTAATTCATAATATTACAGATTTAAGTATGGCGTTCATAGATCAGGGACACTAGTAATTGTCGTAACGGACTTTATAGACGCTATCGTTTGTTAAGCGAAAGTATTAGGCGTGAGCGATCATCTCAATATCACAAAAGATATTCAGTTTTTCGATATTACTCGTTACTTTTGTATCAAAAAATGTATCGTTACTTTGATCATCGACCTATCTACATCGTATGAGTAGATAGGTCGATGATCATTTAGCATGATTCAGTGGCGTAACTAAAAAACATGGGCGCCAGTGCAAAATTGAACAAAAGCCCCCTCCCCCCCCCCCCCCCCCCCCACTTACTTATATTTATTATGGCATATAAGATGTAATTACTATATACCTAGATACATTACATATCTATTTTTGCTATATTTATATTATAAATGGGCGTAATTGTCTGAGGCGTTGCCTCGAACGTGTCGCGAAACAATTTCCCAAGAACTTCAGCGGAATACGCGGAATCACATAGACACAGATTCGAGGGCAAAATGTGCGAAACATTTTTTCCTACATATAAACCAGTATATAAACCAGTAATTAAACCAATAGTTACCAGATATATAAACCAGTAATTAAATTAACGGTAAAGCGTCGTATTAACGACGCTTTACCGTTAATTTAATTACTGGTTTATATATCTCCGCCTTTGAATATTGGTGAAAAATAAAAAAATATGTCAATTTTCATTACATTTTTTTGAGTAGAAGTACCGAGTGCGAAACTGGTACGACTAAAAAGTACCCTCATAATATTATTATAATTATTGTTTAATTTTTTGCATTTCGACGTATTTAAATTAACTAGTATTACAAAAAAATGAGAAAAAATAACCTTCTAGAATGGTTTTCGTATTGATTTGTACTCTGCAAAATCGTCGTTCATTTTTGAGACATGCTTTTTTCGGCTACCTTAGCTTCCTAGCAGAGTTGGATGGAACGACGACCGTAGCCAGAAGTTCAATTTTGAGCCCCCGAACTACCGTGGACCCCGTTGCGCTACACCGGCTGCACCGGCTTAGTTACGCCACTGGCATGATTATTGAAACATATAGGAAATGGTCGTTGCAACAAAATGTGGTGTAAGTGGCTTTGTGATTAAGTTTCTAATATTTGTTTAAATTTTATGTTAACCTTTTGAAAGTAATATATTACACAATAATTTAGAGAGCTAATGGGCTCTTGCTGAGTTGCCCACGAAAACCCATTTTGTTCAGGGTTGGTCACACTTACGGGTCAACACCCATTCGGCGGCCTCCACGCATGAAGTGCGAGCCCGGGTAGGACTCTGGCCTTAGGGCTAGTTACCCTCAGGAGTCAAACTTCTGGCGCTCTTGGACGGTCTGCGCACGGGCTTACGGGCATGTGGCGGAGCTTGACGGTGGACTGTTTTGACCAAGTCTTCTGCGCTCACTTCAGGGAGATAGAATGACTAATCGTTAAAACTCTTGAGGTGACGGGTTTGCCCGTTGTAGTTGACAACTTTAGTTATATTAATATGGAAGACCTAAACGGCTGCAAAGGCGGGAATGAAGTCTAATAGAAGGGCGGAGCAGGCGGAAGGGGCACCCATCCCCTCCCCCCAACAGGGAGCTAACCCCACATATTGGGGTGTCTAGGTCATGTTCGAGCCGTACTGTCCTAAGCGACCTCGAACTCGGAACCAATCGAGAGACCGGAGAAATCTGGTCACAATTGGAAGCAAGGGCGCGAGGGTCGGCCCGCCAGGTAACACTGGCTATCTCGCGGTAAGGCGTTGGCTTCTTGCGGGTTGTGACGTAGCTGGACGTTGGATTTGTTTCGTCCAAAGTCTTCTACGTTCACTGCAGGGCGATAGAACGAAAAAATCGTTAACGTCCTGTGGTGACGGGCTCGCCCGTTGTAGTTGACACCGCAAGTTGTCCTAAGCTAATGGGCCCATGATGAGGTGGCCACGAAGACCCATGTGTTCAGGGTCGGTCACACTCACGGGTCAACACCCATCCGATGGCCTCCACGCATGGGGTGCGAACCTGGGTAGGACACTGGGTCAACCAGTCTCCCCTGGGAATCAAACCTCTGGCGCTCCTGGACGGTCTGCGCACCGAGCGGCGCAAGCCAATCGACTGTGCTCTCCGACTAACAATCGGGGGAGTCTGGGAACTGTATTGTTTCCTATAGAGCGGGGGTGGTTGTCTACCTTACGGCGACTGCTCTTGAAATGACCATTGGCCATCCGATCCCGGTTCAGAGTCGGGAAAAGGACGCCTTGGTCCGCGATAGATTCGCTGCACACCGTTTCACCGCTTCGTAAGGGAGAGGACCGCGCAAGCGACCTCGAACTCGGAACCAATCGAGAGACCGGAGAAATCTGGTCACAATTGGAAGTGAGGGCGCGAGTATCTCGAGCCCGCCGGGTTTATTCCTGGCTCACTCGCGGTAAGGCGTTGGACTCTCACGGGTTGTGACGTAGCTGGACGTAGGATTGTACTGTCCTCTACGTTCCTGTAAGTCTTCTACGTTCACTGCAGGGCGACAGAACGACTAATCGTTAAAACGTCCTGTGGTGACGGGCTCGCCCGTTGTAGTCGACACCGCAAGATGTACTGTCCTAAGTCCCTAGGGGTCCTGTCCTGAAAAGACCCTAAGGGTTCAACGGCAGCGCTCATAGTCCTAAGACTGGATTAGTTCCTTTGTCCATGAAATTGCACAACATGAAAATCAGCAAAAATTCTATGGCGTCCCTCATAAGCGACGGTCAAACCACAAGCTTTTCATTACGATTAACAACCTGGAAAGTAGGTTCCATGACGGCCAGAAGTGCGGAGAGAAGTTCAACTCGACGCCGACACAGCACAAGATCGTGCTCGGTGGAGGAGAAGGACAAGGAAGGCCGACCCCAAGTAAATAGGACAAGGTATAGGTAGAAGAAGAAGAAGTGGTCATAATAAGTAAGTACAATAACAAAAAATATAGTAATGGAAATAGGGCAGAAATTAATGACATAAAATATGTGAACTCAATGTCGAGTGGAGGAATGGGATATAAGGATAAGCTAGTAGAAGGGAGGAGGTGGCGGTTACATATACATTAATTAATGTCTCCTAATAGATTGTTTAAACCCGATCAGGTTTTCAAGTTGTCTCAGTGGTAAAGGCAAAGAATTCAAAATTCTGGCCACCTGCACTGCATAGGACTTGGACGTGATGAATCATAATAATCATAATCATATTTATTTTTCAAAAAAGACTAGGTATCTACAACAAGCATAGGTAGATACGTAATATGGTGAAATCGTCAAAAAATACATATTAGATAAATTACATATTAGTTAAATTTCAAAATGAAAAATCATAGTAGAAAAAGAAACAGTGACAATAGTGTCAAATTAAAAGACATAACAAAATAAAATAAAGATAATCGCATTAAAACAAATAATAAAAATCTTAACAAAACAAACAATACATAAAAAGAAATGTTAAGTGATCCACTAATTAAATTCCAAAATAATTTGGAAATAATACCGTTTCAATAGTCAACTTAACAACTTAAACGCCTGAAGCGTATATTTAAAAAATCCTATCAATATTGTAAAATAGCATTTCATGCCCTAAACTGTTTAAATCTAATATACAAATAATATTTAGACTACAAACGATTCAGCACAGCTGTAGAACTCGTCCGACGTATAGAAAGCATGTGTGGATGCCAAATTTCTTTATATAAAACTCTCGAATAATTTTAACTCCAGGAGTCTAGTTTGGAGAGGGAGGCAGTTAAAAAGTTTAAAACTAACGTAATTAAATGATTTTTGTGTCTGTGTTAGATGCACTCTGGGAAGGGCAATATTGTAATGTAATGTAATGTAATGCTAATGTATAGCCAGTAATATAATTTTCAGAGAGCGTGATGGAAGTCCGTGGGATGAAAGCGAGGAGAAGAGACTATACAAATAAGAATGTTTGAATAAAGTACACGAAAGAGTAGGGTGAGTATGTGAAAATCCTGACAACGTCTAATGTGGAGCCACTCCATGTGCCTACAAAATGTCGATACAATACAATACAATACAATACAATCAACTACTCCAGTAGATAGGCATTCCTACACTTGGATGCGTCAAAAAATTAAATGCTTAAAATTTAATTATTAAAAACATACCTATCATGATAGTTGTCATGGCTATAATATTATATTCAATATTACCTACTTGCAAACAATCAAAATATACTAATAGCATTAAATAGTAAGAGAGAATAATATATTAAAATAGAAATGCAAATTCTACGTAAAATAATTTTATTGTCAATCCAGCAATATGCTTTTTAAATTATATGAGAATTAGAATGTCAGCTATTATAATTCCGTTATATTTAAAATTTTACAAATTTTGCTAATTATCAACATGGAAAATAAACTCGGAATTTCCAAACTCCCTTATATTATAAATTGGGTTCCTTAGCAAATTATTTATAATTATCTTTTTAAATTGGTCCTCTCCAAGGTTTTTCATTTTCTCTGGAATCTTATTATAGAAGGACAAATTTTGGTGTATAAAACTGTATCGAACTTTGCTAAGTCGCTGTCGGTTTATGTGGAGATTCGATTTATTCCTCGTATCGTGATGATGAAAATCACTATTTACCGGAACTTCTGCTAGGAGGCTACAAGCGTACATAATATTTTGGTAGATGTAGGAAGAAAATAGAGTCATGATTCCTGATTCTACGAACAGCGGCTTAGAAGAACTTCTTGGAGAGACTCTATATAAACTGCGAACCGCTCTTTTCTGGAGGAGAAAAATTCTTTTTGAGTATGTGATCAATCTTCTTTAGAATGGTAAATAGCAAATGTCCCCGAAATGTCGGGTGGGACTGACTTCATGCGGTAAAATCCTTTTTTATTTATTTTATAATTAACAATTTACACGTATATCTATCGCGATCAAATGAGAGCCTCACTAAATTTCAACAACAACGCCGAGTTTTCCAACATGCGACTCCCTTAAAAGTGATAGCTTAATTCGATTTAAAATTCGTCGGTGCGATTCGTTAACGGTTCGAATATCTGGCAATTTTGTGCCCGAACCTGTCGCCCCAACTCGGAGACAACACAGACCGCCCAAGTTATAATGAGCGCGTCGCGTTCCAGGTGGCGTTAATTCGCGACCAGGGGGGAGGAATTTTCCCGCAGCGCTGTCAAATTAGAACAAATTGAGTCGTGACAGCTGCAATTATCACCGCCGGCGTCGCGTCGCGTACTCTTCGCATCGTCGGATAGAGAGGAAGGGCCTCGGCATCGATAGGCAAGGCCAGCGATGCGAACTGTCTAGTGAGGTCGCTTAGAAACGTCGTCATCGATACGTCATTAATTGTCGGAGCAAATCGAAGCCCTGCGAAGCCTATCATTACTTTAACGCCCCACCATCTGACGAGGAGGGAAAGTAAAGATAGACGAAATTAAGACGTTAACCCTTCAAATGAAAGGCGTCCTTTTGGGGATGCAAGTTTTAATACACTGAAATGAAGGGCGTCCATTTGGGGACGCGATGGGGGCCGTTTGCGAAAAAATCCATTTAAAAATAGAACGGGCTTCTTTATTTTATCGTATGATGCCAGAAAATAGCCAAAGATTCGTTACTATTAAATTCTACGATAGTATCATGCGATAAAAGCTGTATGAGATATTGCAACACTCCAAACGTCGTGGAACTTTCCACTGTTGACAGCGACACAAAGCGCCGAACGAGTGCTACGCGGCGCGCTACAATTATTGTGATTTTAAGTGTTTTTAGTTGGATTTTACCCGTAAAAGTGAGTTATATGCATTCTAAAATTGTGTAGGAATGATAATTACCGATTGGAGCAGGCCATTTCCTTTTTTTCACTTAGTTTTTAGTAAATTTGTGAAGTGACGTATCGCATTCTCGATGGCGTCGCAGCGAAAATATTTTCGAAACGAATGATATCAGGCGAATGTAGTAATAATATTGGTTTATTTCGCTTATAAAATCGTTATTATTCAATATAGGAGGTATATACTCAAGGAATTAGATGTATTTTGATATTTACACGTCGTTTACAAATGCAACCACGTTTTCATAGTTTATATCTTGGCGGCAAAAACCGAGATTTTTCAATGTTTGTAGAGAAGGCTTGGATTTCTATCGATATGAAACAACAAAAAAATACGGAAAAAAATTTTTTTTTTTCGATATATTTATTTTTGAGAAATTTGGTTATTTGAATATCGGGTTTTATAGGAAAACTAAAATGCAGCTTAAAATAACATACAACTTTTTTTCAATTTGGGCTTATTTACTGAGGAAATCTAGACTGTGTCTCACCATGCGGTGTAAGATCGTTATACCAGCCTGGGGTGACGGGTTCGCCCGTTGTAGTCGACAACCCAAGTTGTTAGTCAGAGTGCACAGTCGATTGGCTTATGCCGCACGGTGCGCAGACCGTCCAGGAGCGCCAGAAGTTTGATTCCTAGGGGAAACTGACCATAAGGCCAGAGTCCTACCCGGGCTCGCATTTCATGCGTGGAGGCCGTCGGATAGGTGTCGACCCGTGAGTGTGACCAACCCTGAACAGAATGGGTCTTCGTGGCTACCTCAGCGAGGGCCCATTAACTTTCTCAACGGTCAACAGCACAGACACGATTGGGTTACTAACTATTTTGTTTTTTTTTTGAAAAATGTATTTTTGTTTTTTAGATGTCTTTTAATCGAGATCCGGATCGGACGCCGCCCCAGGCGTTCCTAGATCTCCTGGAGGAGTCGGGGTCCAATTCGGATGAAATAGATGAGGGTGCAGCGCCGGCGTTCTGGGATGATGACGTTGGATATGACGATGACGACGCAGATATCGTGAAAATGTCGATCGATTTTCAAAGCCCCGGCGGAACTCTGGGTAATTAGTAAGTATATAAAGAATTCCATGTTATTTTCAGAATTTATCGTCAATTTATTGTATTTTTGTCTTTCAATAGTGAGTGGCCGGTGTCATCATCCCGGTTGTCGGCTGCGCCGCTGCCTCCACCACGCGGGCCGGTTGCAGCCCTTGGCCAGCGCGGGCACAGCGGCGCCCGAGCCGCGTCCAGCAGCGCGGGCGACTGCCCGTTCCGGCCCAGCATCCGCCACCCGCCACCGCCTAGAACCCAGCGCTCGCCCGCCGGGCCGCCCACCCGACGCCTATTTTTCGCCCAACTACAGAGAGGTATAAAATACAAATATTTATTTATTTTCCAAAACTTTTCGGTACGAGTACTTTACCTTCCTAATAACTCACATGAATACTCAATATCATTAAAACCATAGATTTAAGTAGCAAAATTGCGTTTAAAAGTATCCGAAGACGACTCTATTCGACCATTCGGCTACCCGATACCAGGAGATAGCCGGACAAAGGATGCCATGGTCCGCGATAGATTCGGTACACACCGATCACCGCAAGACAAGGGAGAGGATCACTCGAGCGACTTCGAACCTGTAACCAGTTTCGAATCGCTAATCGCTAGTTTAGGTAGGTTTAGGACAGCTGCCTTGCCGCATGTGAACGTTTACCGTACCGCCCATTCGCTCCCCCTTCGAAGCCGAAGAATGTGAGATGCGGAAATTGCGGTTTTAGATAATTTTTCCAGGAAGGAGTTTGAAATTTTCCCGGAGAGACCGAGATATTTATAGAGTCACCCGTTCTCTCAATCTCGGTCTTCGGCGGGTACAAATACACCAATTCTTCTAAGGACGGTCAGATTATCGACGATCCTACTAAGCAGTATTTTGTTACTTTTCAGACATCGCCGCTGCGTACGCGCTCTGCTTCCCCTGTCTGCCTTTCGCCGCCTAGCACTCTAAGGTCTGTATTTATTCATTTTTCTGGAAGTCTCTAACTATAGAACACCTTTGATAATCCACTATATATAGATAATCCACTATATACATTGATCTGGAAGTCTCTAACTATAGAACACCTTTGATAATCCACTATATAGGAATTGTGTCATAGTACATCAAAAATCAATAATATTCACCGAGACGAGATTTTAAAAGTGTATGTTACCAGCCGATTCTAACTTATAAACCTCAAATTGATTCAAACTAGCTAAAACCAAGTGCATAAGGACCTAACAAATGGGTCTAGACACATAGAATACTCATTATTATTCTTCTTCTTCTTTTGGAGAATACATTTTAGTCAGGATAGGAGAATTTCATATATGAAGGAGCTCTCGTACAAGTGAAAACAGGGCAATCATCATCCGATATTGGAAAAGTGACTTAAAACTATTAGCATACATTGATCTGGAAGTCTCTAACTATAGAACACCTTTGATAATCCACTATATAGGAATTGTGTCATAGTACATCAAAAATCAATATTATTCACCGAGACGAGATTTTAAAAGTGTATGTTACCAGCCGATTCTAACTTATAAACCTCAAATTGATTCAAACTAGCTAAAACCAAGTGCATAAGGACCTAACAAATGGGTCTAGACACATAGAATACTCATTATTATTCTTCTTCTTCTTTTGGAGAATACATTTTAGTCAGGATAGGAGAATTTCATATATGAAGGAGCTCTCGTACAAGTGAAAACAGGGCAATCATCATCCGATATTGGAAAAGTGACTTAAAACTATTAGCATACATTGATCTGGAAGTCTCTAACTATAGAACACCTTTGATAATCCACTATATAGGAATTGTGTCATAGTACATCAAAAATCAATATTATTCACCGAGACGAGATTTTAAAAGTGTATGTTACCAGCCGATTCTAACTTATAAACCTTAAATTGATTCAAACTAGCTAAAACCAAGTGCATAAGGACCTAACAAATGGGTCTAGATACATAGAATACTCATTATTATTCTTCTTTTTCTTTTGGAGAATACATTTTAGTCAGGATAGGAGAATTTCGTATATGAAGGAGCTCATACAAGAGAAAACAGGGCTATTTCACTTGAAATCTCAATTATCTGCATACTTTGAATATCTTTATACATATATTAGTACATATATATATTATTACATATATATTAGTACATATAGTATACATAGGAAATAATACACGAGATTTGGTTTAGGTAGTAATATATAATTTAATAAAACAACTTAAATTATTAGCGAGAGCAATTGAGACTCCGCATACATTGGACCCCTTTCAAGCAGGTACTTCTTTATAAGTATTTTGAATGAATTTAAGTTGTTTGCATTCTTATAACTCTCATTTAAATTATTATAAAATCTCGGCGCAAGGAAGTAAAAATGCCTTTGGGCAAAAGAGGACTTTACAATCGGAATATTATAATTCGACCCAGTAGCTTGCCTTGTGTTTTTAGTTTGTTGGCTTCTTGTCTGCTGATCCTTGATTCTGTGAAACTCAATTCAGTAGCCTCCTCGTGTAAAAGGCTACCCCAGGTAAGGCTCTTGCGTCTCAGGCCTCACGGCTAGTGGATCGGTTTCTCCTGGTGGATTTCCCCGGGCGCTACTGGACGGTTTGCGTACCGTTCGACAATTTGAATATTACGATGAATAATTTTACTACATATCTTTTCTACTACTTATGAATAATTTTACTACGTATCAATTGATTTTATATTCCCTAAGGGGATTCATTTTTCACTGGACTGTTACGGGATGACATAACGATTCTAGTAATACCGCAGACTTCTAAATCGGTCTGAGCGTTTAGAAGTTATGATGGAATAAAGAAACAGAAATTTGCGGTCAGGGGAAATTTTCGATCACTACAACAGAATTAGGTTTTTGAAATTGAATTGAAATTTAGACAGGACGTGAGAACTAATAATATTGTTTTAATTTTCAGACGACCTCTAGCGGCGGCGGGGCGAGTAGCCGGCGCGCGGCGGAGAGCGACGGGCGGCGTTTTGTTATTACTGTTTCATATAGAATAACGACGTTTCACTCGAAATTTTGTTGAATTACAAGGAATTTTGATGAAACTCCATTACTCGATTATATGTATCATTATATTTCAACGATGTAACGTGATGTGTGTTATGCACTTTTTTTTGTGATACATTATAAATTTTTATCAAATGTGGCAATTTTTAAACGTGCATGTACTATTTTGTACTGGATATTTAGTACCAATAAAAAAAAATTAAAGCATAAGTCGCATAAAAAATAAATGATAAAATCCAATCTCATATTTTTCTATGTTTCTTTTGTATATAAAGAAACGAATAATTGTATACCTAATATACCAACTGATGAAAGTTTTTATTTTAGTCGGTACAATTGTTTTGTTTATTTTTATGACATGTTTGTTTTATTTTTATCAAATGACTGTTACTGTAAAATTTTGTACTGGAAATTTATTCTATTTTTGATATTTCTAAATGATATTTTTAATATTTAGACAATGTAATGGTTGATTTTGTATAGTTTATTGACTTTCAGATTTCTAACTTGATTTAATTTTATTTTTGCCAGATATATGATATGTTTAAAATATGAATATTATAAAAAATGTATTTATTAATTGTAAGTTCTATACCCTTACCGGGTTTTTTGGAATAAATAAACTTTGAACTTTGAACTTTGAAATAAAAAAAAAATGGTTTCTTGAGTTTTCTTCTAGAAAATAATTATTATTATACAAAAGTTGTTAAAAAACGAATATACCGCGTGAAGTTTGTAGCACCCGACGTTTCGGCGATGTTGCAGCGGCCGCTGTCCAGTCTACTCGGGACAACGGCTGCTGCAACGTCGCCGAAACGTGGGGTGCTACAAACTTCACGCGGTAAATTCGTTTTTTAACCACTTTGTATAATGCCTTTGCCATTATTATGAAATCAAAAACTTAACGCGTTTGTTTGACATTATAAATAGCTTTATAAACGAATTTACCGCGTGAACTTTGTGGCACCCGACGTTTCGGCGATGTTGCAGCGGTCGCTGTCCAGTCTACCCTGGACAACGGCGGCTGCAACGTCGCCGAAACGTCGGGTGCCACAAAGTTCACGCGGTAAATTCGTTTATAAAGCTATTTATAATGTCAAACAACCGCGATAATCTTTTTCATAATAATTGCAAAGGCATGATACAAATGTGGTTAAAAAACGAATTTACCACGTAAAGTTTGGACACCAACGTTTCGGCGACGTTGCAGCCGCCGCTGTCCAGTCTACCCTGGGCAACGTCGCCGAAACGTCGGGTGCTACACACTTCACGCGGTAAATTCGTTTATAAAGCTATAATGTGAAGCAACCGCGATAGTCTGATTTCATAATAATTGCAAAGGCATACAAAAGTGGTTAGAAGTTTTTCGAATGTATTGAAAACTTGACGCTTATTAGATGTCCAATAACTAATTATTATACTCCAGTCACATTTCATAGAAGAAACTAGAAAATCACACTCCGAATTTGCCTAAACAAATGAGATCGCACCGCGGCGATATTGCATAGACAGGCGCGCTGCCTAATTTTATCGATATTCGCGAAATCGCGGGGTGCGCATACCTATTTGTTTACGTAATTAGTATAGAAGAATTACCATATTTTGAGTGTGATTTCCTATAGTTTTTCTATGAAATGTGACTCTTTAGAGTATAATAATTAGTTATTAGACATATAATAAGCACATAATAACACAATATATTTGAAAAACTTTATCCACTTTTGTATTATGACCTGTCGAAGTTAATGCCAAATTTTCGTCACCGACTCGCAAAAGTTTGGATTTTTCTGTAATATTAGACAAAGCTGAAAGAACTGGTATGATTTTATAAGAAGTGTAGTGTAGTGGAAAAGTTATTATGAAAGAATTTCATATAAATAAAGTCCCTAAGTAGTCAGAAATACAAAATTAAAAAAAAAAATTTTTACGAGGAGACATCAAATTTTTCTTGGTTATTATGACTGAAAAACTAAATATTTTTGTATGCAAAGAAGTAAAACAAAATAATGGTTTTGGTAAAGCATTTAATAAAGAACATAACTGTAAATACAATTTCCGCATAGACTTTCGTATTTTGTGATAAAAACATCGAAATGATAAATAGGCGAGTTTTTTCACTTCGCCAAATTTGTAATTTGTCGCCATTATTATCTTAATTGATTTACGAGATAAGGTTATAATGTTTTATATGTCAAATTTCAATGCGATCATTTTACAGTTCTTCTTTTTATGATCCGTATAGTGGTTTACAAGTTATGGTCGTTTTTATCAAGGTCGTCGATTTTGCGCGCAAAAAGGTCGCGCGCGAATGGGACGGCTGAATTTTATTCCGCGAGGAGAGGGGTTAACATCCTTTTTGAGCCCTCCCCCTGAGACGATTACTCGTAAGACCATTTCCAGATTGAAGTCTGTCTGTGTGTGTGTAGTCCTCCGCTATAGCACTCCAACGCTTAATCCGATTGAGATAAAATTTGGCACGCAGACAACATTTGGTCATGACAAAAGTTGAAAAGAATGTGGTTAAAATCGGCCCACCAGTAGCGCACTAGTCATATGTATTTAAATTTCGAAGTATTGGCCTTAAAGACCTAAAATTTGATACACAGATGCCTTAATCATCTAAAATCACGTTGTGAAATTTTGATTGAATTATCTAGCATACAAGCTACACTAATAGTATTGAAATTATTTATCCTTATATATTTTATATGATAAATATAAATCACGCGATATATTTAATCAAATATTATATTAACGCTGTCTGTTGGCGCTTAGCCCAATCACGATATTTGCCGAAAACGAACCGCGTCTCATAAGGCATTTAAAGGAACCCATCCGGGTTTCGTCCGCCGACCGATAGAGGGCGCTCATTGATTTTATTTATGAAATTATATTCAAATTAAATCAGTCCTTAGCTTCTTGTCAGTAAAGTCTAAAGGTGAAAAACCCGTTTTTTTTATTATTTGGGCTTTGAATTTTTCCACCTGTTTATTTATTTTTATTTTTTTTTATTTTATGGCAAACTTACAGATAGTAAATACATGAAACTAGTATCTTTAACCCCTCAAATGTGAGGCGTCCCTTAAGGGATGCCTTGGCAAAATGTATACAAAATGTATATACATTTATATAAATGTAAATATAAATGTAAATGTGCGCCGCTTTATAGTAATCCGCTCTATAGTAATGCTATAGCTCTATAGTAAACCCCGCTCTATGTAAATGTAAATGTAAATGTAAATATAAATTTATAAACATTTTGCCGTAGGCAACCCGAGCTAATCGCCATTCATTTGAGGGGTTAAAACATATTTAAACGAAACAAATTTACTATCCTATGAATAGTTTGCAATGCTTGCATTACACATTAACATAGAAATAACATGAACACGTTGATAGTAGAAAAATAAAAATACGTGTGGCACTCGGGGACTGCCGCGGTAAAGCTATTGCATAGCATTTTTAAGAACTTATGCAATTATAATTAATTTTTTTTTTCTGATATCAGATAACTGCGCTCTATCGGAAAACGTTGAAATTATTCCGAATGATTTGCGGCTGCGGTAGCAAATGATTCAGAATAATTTAAACGTCTTCCGATTATGCGCCGCGCACGATTTTTTTATTCGATAAAGCAAAAAAACCGGATTATTCGAAAAAATTCGTAGATAAAAAGATAGATAATTAAATTATCTTTAAAATGGTGCAGGTTTCATAATAATACGCCAGATAGTATTTGCGTGGTAGTCGTTTTTGTGTTCGGTTAGACCTAATTTCACAAATTAATTACACTATGTAATATAAACAAAACCTAAAATATTCAAAGCTAAGAATATTAGGAAAATGTTCTTGTTTAACATATATTTTTTTCGAATCGTAAGCAGTACTCGTTTAGACGTAATTATCAGTTTAAAATCATTAATTTTCGTTAAGAAATTTCTTCATTCGGTCGCCGCGCTGGCCTAGGCCCGCGATAAAAGCTATGCAATAGCTTAAAAATATAATGAAGCTAATAATAATATAAGGGTAAGAAAAGAAATAATTAAGTAAGTTGTTAATAAGGTTATTTGGATAAAGCAAAATAGAAGTATAATTGGATAATAATATTTATTATATATAATAGATATAATACAATAGTATGTTATAATATAATAATCATATAATACAGTACATTAGGATGGCAGTTAGTGAAATCTTAAAAAGTAGGAGATAGGCTAGGTATGATCGAATCTTTTAATATATTTATGGAATAATAAAATACATCTAATCCATCATAAATAAAGTTTCCATCAATAATAAAATACTCCAAGAATTTGTATCTAAAAAATGTTCAAAAAGGAATCTAGCCATGAATGCTCCTTGTAATGTGTGTATAGAAGTTATTAGCAAAGAGATAATGTAAAGTGCAAATTTATTTAGTGGATAATTTATACCGGCAACTAAAAATCCCACTCAGTATTGTTTAGTGAGTTTTAATCATTAGTAATCTGAAATTCTGGAGAATAGGGGCGCTAATATCAAGTATTTGTTGCAGCTTAGAAAAATCGTAGATCTGGGCCTGCCTCTGATAAGACGGGCTAGTAATATATTTTTTCATCAATCACGCGCAATTTCGCCATTGTCGCTTATTCTAACGATACGAGTAATGTGTAGAGTAATGTGTATATACATGCGTTTTTGCTTTACCTCAAAGTCGATAGAACATAATGTGGGGTTCTTACTCCAGCAATCAAAATGAGTTTACAATATCATTTATCGTTATCGATTAAAGTGCAATCCCATTTCTCGTCCCTACACAACCAATCAGAGCGCTTCTGCCTCGGTGACTTCCATTTTTGAGGATGGCCGTATCGAGCGGGAGACTTACGGATTTAAAACTTTTGCATTTGTTCGGATGCGAAAGTTTTCAGGGATGGAATTAGACGCCGAAATTCAGAGGAGCTTATTGAACTGCGGCCAAATCCGGGTTAAAAATAAATAAATAAATACCGTTCGCAAGGATAAACACGTTGGATGCGAAATAGGAGTACAGAGTACAGAGGAAAACGTTGATTTTCAACAAGGTCTTTGGGACAATGGTTCGTATTAAGTTACTTTTTGGTTCCTAATTCAGGGTCTAATAACACCCGAAATTGAAGCTAAATATTCAAATCACTTTCAATTTCCAAGCTATTGACATTTTGATTGAAAGGTATAATACATTGCCGTATGATTTCTACGTTTGATAATCGCTTATATAGGGTATTAGATTACTCAATGCCATCCTACTTATATTATAAGCGCGAAAGTTTGTATGTATGTATGGATGTTTGTTACTCTTTCACGCAAAAACTACTGAATGGATTTCAATGAAACTTAGTAAATATTGGCAAATTGTCTGCGCCTGCGACTTTTAGGTGGCCCTGATAGCATTGTCGGGCGAAACTAAAAGCAAATTATTTGCATACAATACAATACAATACAATCAACTACTCCAGTAGATAGGCATTCCTACCTTTGGATGCGTCACAAAATTAAATGCTTAAAATTTAATTATTAAAAACATAACTATCATGATAGTTGTATCATGTAGGCTGTAATATTATATTCAATATTAACTACTTACAAATAATCAAAATGTAGGTACTAATGTCATTAAATAGCAAGAGATAATAATGTATTAAAATAAAAATGCAAATTCTATGTAAAATATTCAACGTAAAATAATTTTATTGTCAATCCAGCAATATGCCTTCGTATTTTTTATACATAAATAGATGTATACTAAATTATATAGAGAATTAGAATGTCAGCTAGCATAATACCATTATGTTTAAAATTTTACAAAATTTTACTAATTATCAACATGGGAAATAAACTCGGAATTTTCAAACTCCCTTATAAATTGGGTTCCTTACCAAATTATTTATAATTATCTTTTAAAATTGGTCCTCTCCAAGGCTTTTCATTTGCTCTGGAATCTTATTATAGAAGGACAAATTTTGGTGAATAAAACTGTTTCGCACTTTGCTAAGTCGCTGTCGGTTTATGTGGAGATTGGATTTATTCCTCGTATCGTGATGATGAAAATCACTATTCACCGGAACTTCTGCTAGGTGTCATATTTAAGGATGTTTCATATTTCATATTTCAAGGATGAAACATTTCAGGATGTCGGGTTATATCGAGAGACGCTACCGAGGAAGATGGGACGTTAGTATGCTAGATGACTACTGCTGGATGCTCAAGCTATAAACTAATGTCGGAAAGCGGAAACGATCTAAAAGAACCATAAAAGAGAAGAAGAAAAGGTTTCATCAGGAAAGAGAGGTATTATAACATTGCTTAATTAATTAAGAAATAATGTTTTCAGTTAGTAGTAATTAATATCTACCCCCCCCCCCCCCCATTTTGCAAAAATCTGTACGTGATAGAAAAAAATGTAAGTGATTTTTAGATTTACCGCACCGTTGAGTAAAAATAACTCATGCAGCTAAAAAGAACTTTTTTTTGCAGACCTGTGTAATGAGCGTGTTCTTTATAAAGGACTGATTGGTGATAAAAACCTTTTATTTAACTAATGATAACAATAATAACTTTATATTATAATGCCGTAAATCGCATTTTAAATAATGATTACATCACAAATTATAAGAAGAGGTTGGAATGTCATCTATTAGAGTATTTAAATATTAAAGCGCCTAATTATTATGAATTCAAACCTGTATAACAAATTAAATATTTAGATACTGTAAATGTAAATAATATTAAAAACAAACGTTTGTTATTATAACATTTTTTTAACATAGTATGCCACATATAGGTACATTCTGATGAACATAGAAGAGGTTCAGTGTTTAGAAGTTTGAGTGCCATCTACACGTTGCGTTTCGAAATAAAATCCTACCTGCCAAAATGTGATACGGCATTGAGCAATCTATTACCTTATATTCGCGGCTACTTTCAAGACACGAATAAGGGTATTTTGTACTTAGTATCTACGATTTAGTGCCTTCCATCACCTCTAAGGCACTAAACTCGGCGGAGAACTAGATATTGTATTTTATGTATTTTATGTAAATTGCCGCTGTAAACTATTATTTTATTTATAGAAGGTGATCACATCACAGAAATAATAAGAATAGAACGCCATATATTAGTCTATTCCATGTGTTTATATAATATAATATTTCATTAATTTTCTGATATCCTTATTTTAATTTAACAACGCATTTACAATAAATATGCGTCGCTAATATTCATGTCAATATTTATTAAGTATTAAAAATTATAAAAATAAAAATAACAATTGAACACGGCCGACATGAGCATTAGCATGTAAGTGCTGCTGCTGCCTAACTAAGTGACAGGAATTGTTCCAGGGCAGCGAGCTCTCTAGATTTGTATTGACATATATTCGGCAACTTAAAAAAAAAGGAGAAAAAAAACGTTTAAATATGTATTACCGTCACCATTGGATAATATTATAAGCGACGTCGAAGGTCTCGTTGAAGGGTTCATAGAATTGGTTCTCCTTGAAAACGACTCGTGTCTGTTAGCTATAAATTACACTTTTAGGCGTAAGTTTAGGGGACAAGAAACACTAGAAAGTCGCGAACACTTGTCGCTTCTTTGTCCATAATATAATAGACTTTCGAGAACGCTCGTCATAAATCGCCATCGCCTACTGACCGAGGGAGGCTGAATTCGGTTGACGGTTTTTTTGTATTTTATGGTTGGCTGAGCGTTGAAATACTGACCCTTTTTAAAATATTATTTGTAAATATCTGACAGTTGTTTAAAGTGTTTCACTCGCACCGGTCGCTTCCTTGGCGGCGAGGATTCCCCCGTTCTATAGTGTTTATGTTCGGGCGGGTTATAGTTTGCAAAGACTCGTATTATAGTGTAAAAGAGTCGTTTTAAGTAGCGTAATTATAGTGTAAAAGACTCGTTAAAGTAACCTAATAGTGTAAGCGGTTGCAATTTTAAGGAAATAAACGTCGTAATACTGAAATCGACCTTCACTTTCGAACCAACCGGACAAATAGGGCAAAAGCCTTGGATTCATCGGCAGTCGAGCAGCGGTTTCGGTGTTCTCACCTATGGAACTGAACCCCGGTAAGAAATAAAAAATATCGAGATTATACAGTCCAACGTGTCTACCGGGGTTGCTGCGAAAAGCGGCGATAATCGAGGTATTCGCGCATAAATAGTGTGAATATCGCGACCAACCATTACAAATTAAATTTAATCAACAAAACCGGAAATGTAAAAAAATAGACCTCAAAAAATAAATAATCGTGTTAAATAAAATAAAATTTAAAAAATTACAAATAATAATAAACAATAATAACCAAAATTATAGAATAAGAAATAGTAATAAAAAGGTCAGCGAAAATAATAAAAATAATAATAATAAGAATTGTCTAGAAAATAATAATAATAAATATTTATCGCTACTTCTTTATATTTTCGTTAGAAAATAAAAAAAAAAATCTAAATTTAAAATTCTTCCATCTGCCAAGTAGCTCGTCTTGTCTCGTTATTTCTCTTGTTATTTCCCTTAAATGCGTATACGAAATTTCGTGTCTGTGTTGTTGACCGTTGAGGAGTTCCCTCCTTGGAAGCCAACCCTGGGTGCCGCAATCCTGTCTTGATGAAACTTAGAACTGTATGTCGTAATTGAATGCATATACAAAATTTCGTGTCTGTGCCGTTGACCGTTGAGGAGTTCCCTCGTCGGGATCCAACCCTGCTAACCCTAGGTGTAGAATCAGGTTATGCTTACCATAGAAAATTCATCGTCCTCGGAACTGAACCAACATGTAAATTTTCAACTTCATATAACAATATTTGAGGAGATCCCTCAATTCCTCATGGATCCCAGCACCAGAACAGGATTTTGATAAAAATGGGACCAAACTGGAAGTATATTCTTTCAAATCAGTTCATAAATAACGGAGTTCTGAGGTAACAAACGTTTTAAAAAATACAACCGATTTTATAACCTCCTTTTTTGAAGTCGGTTAATTATAGAGAGCATGCATGGCTAGGTTTCTTTTTATGCATTTCCTAAATGCAACCTGTTGAAGAATTTTAATTCCTATTCCATTATTGCTGCCAATGTTGTACACATTTTGAAGATTGTAGATCTCAACCTGGGTACATTTTGAAGATTGTACACAGGTTGTAGATCTCTCCATTTCCTGTCTTTTATTAATGTTCTTTTAAGGGTTCGCTGTTGCAGTGCTATGAAAGACGGCAAACGGAAAATTGAAGTGGATTTGTCGTTTTCGTTTTTTCGTACACAGTCTAAAGCAATCGGATTTTTAATTAAAGTGTTGTATTACTCAGCTGTTCTCGCCACCTGTCACGCTCCACGGTGCTCTGCGAGAAAACACGACCGAGGCGTCGCTAAGCTCAAACAATATTGACGATGAAAATAACTGGGCCGACACTACTCGGGGCAACTTTCCCATATATTACAGGTGTATAAGAAAGAAATGGATCTAAAAATTTAAATTCTAATTTATTATCTTTTCAGACAGGAATTATGTATCCCTTTTCTGGGCACTTTGCCAGTTGTTTGTACGTACTTCTTCAGCATTTACAGGATTATTGATAGATTGATTGATGTCCTCCTCATCGTGATCCGACGACGGCGACCTCTTGGTTGACAGGACTTCTTCGAAGGTGCGCGCGGAAGTGACTCGTGAATCCCAGTTTGTTTATAAAGGTCCGATTACAACGACTACAGTAGGGTCACCGAAGTTGTTGTAATGTCTATGTGTAAGTGGGCTTCGGACGAGTTTTGCGCTGTTGGCGGTTCGAGTCGAGGTTTTCAAGCCGTGCTTCCTCAAACTCTTTAATTTTTGTGGTCACCGTGGAGCGCCACTCGCTGCGTTTGCGAGCAGCCCTCTCCCAGCTCTCAGATGGAATACCACTGGCGGTTAGGTGCATTTTTAAGACGTCTTTATAGCGTAGGTGCAGCCAGCTGTCCGCCGACCTTGCGTGCGCTTTTTGAGAGTTAGGCATGAAACACGGCTTTCGGGAAGCGGTCGTCTTTCATACGCACTACAGGATTATTATCTCTTGCACAGTCTCGATTTTCAGAGGAACTACTCAGCAAACTTCAACGTTTGCAAAATGTATGCAAACGACTCATCTTCAGTCTACGTAAGTATGATGACGTGCCTGAATATATCGCACAGTTAAAGTGGTTGCTAGTAGGCCAAAGGAGAAATATTCATATACTTGCTCTCCTCTATCGTGTACTTTCACAATCAACACCATCCTATCTCTACGAGCTTTCAGAACCATTAATTTCCCACAGTCTCGTAATTCGGTCAGCGTCTGATAATTTCCTAAAAATTCTGTGTCATAGCACTGATTTCTATTTCTACTGTTTCTGTCTCCATGGTGCAAGACTCTCGAACGATCTCCCTGCAATAACAAACTCGACTTCTTTACCATAATGTAAAACTCACCTCAAAGATTACTACCTTTATAAGAAGTACCAGTTCTTCTCTTTCTCTCCTCTTCCTCCCCCAATATCCTCTCTCCGGACATTCTTAGTTTTACATACCTATACTGGTCTGTATTTTATACAGACGAACTTAAGAATCTTTATTTGCACAATGCGCGCATATACCACTGTGATTAGGTTAATTGTAAGACATTATAAAACCCAGTGTCTCCAACCGTTCGTAGTACGTACTGCCAAGTTCCAGGCGACTAGTCGATACTTGGCCTCAAACTTTTTAATAAATTGCCTGAAAGATTAAAAGCGATTAAAAACATCGATATTTTCGAGATCCATCCGAGTTTATCTGCTTAAAATTAACATGTATGCGCCATTTCACGTTCATTGGCCCTAGAATGTACAGCAATCTTCCCGAAGCAATTAAAAGTAGTGAGAACACATCCACTTTTATAAAAATCTTTAACCGATTGGTTGTTCAAGGAAGGTATGTAGGGACGGTTTAGGGAATATGCTGACTGTTGTATTTTGAATGATAGTAGGTATTTAGTACTTAATATTTAGTTTTTACCATGATAATTTTACATGACTATTATACGTATGTAAACGTTATATGAATATATAATTGATTTATATATGTATATTATTTTAGTTTTTATTTTTATTTATTTTGGTTTTATTATTATTTTCGTATACATATATGTATGTGTATGTGTGCATATATGGAAATATATTTTATCTATAGAAGTATATAAGTATCTATATTTGTATATGCGTAAATATTTGTAGTTTCATATTTGTCGATTTAAAAATAAGTACTAACTATAGTTTAAGTTGACAGTGCTTTAAGTTGACACTTAATATCTAGTCATTAAAAGTCTGCCTTAGAACAGGCCTAGGCCTAGTTAGGCGTGTATGCCAAACATTAAAAATAATGTCGCCTCAATTTCTTGCTAACATCTTACTTACAAATATGACATTAATTGTTTACTAGATCTGTTACTAAAATAAATAAATACATAAATAAAATAAATAACGACTTCTTAAAATATTTTGAAAATACATAGCATCGTATCTACCCATTTAATTTAATACATATTATTAATTGTCAATTGTTTTGCTTTAAACTGTTATGATATAGTCTTTGTTTTTGTAAATTGTTAAGTTTAAAGTTATATATTGTATATCATCTCTTGGCTAAATTGAATAATAATAATAATAATAAAACTCTTTATTCTTAAGAAAAGACGAGCTTATTGCCTGCAGGCAATATTTTAGAGCTAACCTATACTATTGTAAGAACATTATTTGCGAGTAGACTACATAACTTAACCTATATAAAGAATATGACAAATAAAATAAAGGAGGATATAAAGAAGTATATACTTTACTCTTTGTGGGCACAGATTTGCCACATCAAAATAATCTGACACTTATAAGGACGCTAAAGTTTTAAAAGGAGGGGAATGGGAGGGGAAAGGGAATTTATCTGGAGGATTTCAAATGCTCTCTGAGTCTGTTTTTAAAAGTTGTTATGCTTAGCGCGGTTCTCACATTTTTCGGTAAAGCATTCCAAAGACGGGCTCCATGCACGTTGAAAGAGAATGAGAAGAAGTCACTGCTGTGACTAGGGATAGAGAGTAGCAGGTTGTTTTTTGATCTCAGAGGGCGTTCTTAAGCCGATAGTGCAGTAAATCTGCCGGTAAGATAATTGGGAGCGACGCCATCCAAGATCTTGAAAAGCATACAGAGAACTCGCATGTCTCTTTTCTCACGGGTCGACAGCCAGTGAAGCTTCTCTCTGTACTCCGTGATGTGGTCAAATTTTCTGAGGCCATGGATATACCGAATGCAAACATTTTGGAGACGCTCAACTTTGGTGGATAACTCCTCTGTGAGGTCGAGAAATGCGACATCTCCATAATCCAGAAGGGGGAGGAGAGCAGACTGACAAATCGTAATTTTGCTCTCCTCCGGGAGGATATTTTTCAGCCTATTCAGCGAATGAAATCGGCCGAAGAGTTTGCGTCGCATTTCTCGAATATGTGGCCGCCATGAGAGGTTGTCGTCCATATGGACACCGAGGTTTTTAACCTCGAAACTGAAAAGGACCTCATCCGCACCAATGCAGATCTACAGGACTTCATTTATATTAATCCTCGAGGTAAAGTAACTGCTACCGATGATAATAGCCTGCGTTTTGGAAGGATTTAAGAGCAATCCATGTGCTTTGGACCACTCGTATATCATCGATAGATCTTCATTTACAGCAGCAATTGTTGTATGAATATCTACCGGGCGAAAGTGAGAGTATATTTGGACGTCGTCGGCATAGAGGTGATATTTTGATTTAATGGAGTTGGTAACTGAGTTAATGAATAAAGAAAAGAGGAGTGGGGATAAAACACTACCTTGGGGGACGCCGGCGACTTGTGGTAGAAAATTAGAGATCTGATCTTTGTTCCTGACGCACTGATATCGATTATTCAGAAATGATCTAAACCAGTTTATTGCGGGATTCGCAAAGTTACATGATTCTAATCGAGCAAGAAGAATATCATAATCGACAGAATTAAACGCACTGCTGAAGTCTAAAAGGACGAGAATAGTGAGCTGTCGATTATCCATCGCTTGACGAATATCATCGGTAACATGAACTAAGGCAGTAGTCGTGCTATGATGAGGTCGAAAACCTGATTGAAATGGGTTTATAAGGTTGTTAAGAGAAACATAAGAGAGCAACTGACTATATTATGCCAGTTTTTCAATAGCTTTGGCTAGCACTGGGAGAATTGAAATCGGCCTAAAGTTTTCTGGGGAATTTGTTGAAGAGGTTTTTGGTATTGGGACAACAATGGCTTTCTTCCAGACAGCGGGTAGTTCGCCACTTTTAAGAGAAAAATTGAAGATGAATGCAACTACTTCCGCTATTTCATTTAAAATAGGAATGATAAGTTGGAGGCTTATACCATCATGACCCACAGCTTGACTAGTTTAAGATTAATTAATGTCATGCCTACAAAATTGTTATGGTTGTATTGGAAATAAATACTTTTATCTTTATCTTATCTATCTTTATTGCCATGTGGAAGTAAGTTCGCCTATTTGTATTTAAATTAAGTGCAAATAAATAGTATATTATTATTATTAATAATATTCCTATGGTTTCTGTCATTATTATGTGTTCTTTCAAATATCGCACAGAACAGTTCGATGTCACTGAGTTTTTTAGCAAATATATATAAGTATGTCAGTAGTGCAAATGTTACAAAAAAATTTAAAAATAAATAAGTTTTGAAAGAAATAAATTTAAATAATTAAAGGAACAATGCATACGGTAGATTTTTTTGGACATATAGTAATTTATTTATTTAAATAGGAAAACTATGTTGTGCTTGCTTAACGAAAGTTTATTTAGAGGGCAGAGTTCCTAATACAGATGGCTGAGTAGCGGCTACCTTATAAAAAAATAATTTGACTCCCCAGGTCAACTATAGCAGGACTATAGTTGCTGTCGACTATAGCAGGCGAACCAATCACTCCAGGAAGTTTTAACGATACTGATCGTTCTATCTCCCGTGAGTTGAGCGTAGAAGACTTTGTGGACGATACATATTCTCCGTCCAGAAAAAACCACGAACCTGCCAGAGGCCAACGACTTACGGCTAGACACTAGGAAAGTAACCTAGTGGGGCCTTTCGCTCCTTGGCTAAAAGTTTTGGTAGGATATCTCATTCTAGAATTGACCTTCAGGATACCTTCTTCTTCTCAACTGGTAACGGGACCGAAGTCTCTTACGCGGCCAATACCTGTTGTATTTCAGCGGTAATTCCTGGGCGTCCTTTGCTCGTCATATGTAGGTCGTTTCAATAATGGCATGACAACAGGCAATAAGTCAGAGTGCTCAACTGACTGGCGTCGCCGAACGGTGCACGAACCATCCAGTAGCGCCGGGGATGCAACGCCACCAGGAGAAACCGTTCCACCAGCCGTGAGGCCTGAGACGCGAGAGTCCTACCTGGTGTACCTTCTGCACGAGAAGGCTTCTGAATAAGGGCTGAATCGTGAGTTGAGCCGATCCTAGAGCAAAATGGATCTTATAGCCCAAGCTGCACGAAATCATTCGCTACCTAGATCTTAAGGCTACAGTGAGTGGAAAACAGCTGCTTTAAAATATATTCTCTGGTTATCCTACTGTTTTCAAACTAAAAATCACACCCGCTCGCTACGTAACATCCCCTACAGGACATAAATGTCGGCCGCCTAAACTCCGTAATGTCCGCTACCGGACCAAGCGCTCGCCGCTGCGAAAAATGCAATTTACGATTCGAAACGTAGTACTATATGCTTTCTGAGGGCGCAACGATATGGCCAAAATATATTTAATTCAAGATTTCCGTGTGGCAATATCGAACAACGATTTAAAAAGTGAGCATAGACGTCAAACGCCCAGTCTCCCGTCGGCAAATCGCACGGCCGCGTACGGCTCCGCGAAATTGGTGATAAAAAGTGTGTGTGTGCAGTGTTGGAGTGTTTGTTACTGGAGAACAGTGAGTAATTTGCATTTTAAGTAGTTTCTGAATGAGTATTAGTCATTTGAGATAGTCTATTTGCTGTTTTTCACAAATTTTTAAAGAAAACACTTCGGCGACAACAAACGGCTCGCGAAAAAATGGTTGTTATTATTTTGTAATGTTTATGAAATATCCCGATATATTGCGAAATATGACGTAATCTCGCTTAGATTTACTAACAAAATAAGTATTGCTTCATTTACATCCTAAGTTATCACATAATTAGGCGTATTTTGAACATTATATCTTGTTTTGTAATATGAATCGCGCAAAGAAACTTGTTTTGATAATTACTATGAGAGAATAAAGTGCGATTTTCCATAGTTTTTCGATGAAATGTGACTCTTTGGAGATAAGACAATATAATTGAAAAAATCTAACGAATTTTATATTATGAGCATTCAAAGTTTATTATTAAGTTCGGACGCAAACTCTCAAAACTTTAGATTTTTCTATAATATCAGACAAAGCTCAAAGTTCTGGTGTGATTTCTAAGAAGTGTGATGTAGTAATAAAGTTATTTTGAAAGAATTTCATATAAAAAATACCATAAGTAGTCACAAATTAAAAATTATTATTTTTTTTTTAAGAGAATACATAAAATTTTTCTTGGCTGAATAAATAAATATTTTTGTATGCAGATAAGTAAAAAAAAATAAAATAAATACGTGTGGCACTCGGGGACTGCCGCAGTAAAGCTATTGCATAGCATTTTTAACAACTTATGCAATTATAATTATTTATTTATTTTATTTATTTTATTTTTTCTGATATCAGATAACTGCGCTCTATCAGAAAACGTTGAAATTATTTCGAATCATTTGCGGCTGCGGTAGCGGTAATTTAAACGTCGTCCGATAGAGCGCCGCGCACGAATTTTTGATTCGATAAAGCAAAAAAACGGATTATTCGAAAAAAAATCGTAGATAAAAAGATAGATAATTAAATTATCTTTAAAATGGTGCAGGTTTCATAATAATACGCCAGATAGTATTTGCGTAGTAGTCGTTTTTGTGTTCGGTTAGACCTAATTTCACAAATTAACTACACTATGTAATATAAACAAAATCTGAAATATTCAAAGCTAAGAATATTAGGAAAATGTTTTTGTTTAACATATATTTTTTTCGAATCGTAAGCAGTACTCGTTTAGACGTAATTATCAGTTTAAAATCATTAATTTTGGTTAAGAAATTTCTTCATTCGGTCGCCGCGCTGGCCTAGGCCCGCGATAAAAGCTATGCAATAGCTTAAAAATCGTTTCGGTAAAGCATTTAATAAAGAACATAACTGTATTTACAATTTTTGCATATTTTACGTATTTTGTGACAAAAAAATCGAAATGATTTTATAGGCGAGTTTTTTCAGTTTGCCAATTTTGTAATATTTATTCATTATTATCTTAATTGTTTTACGAGATAAGGTTATAATGTTTTATATGTCAAATTTCAATGCGATCATTTTTCTCTTTATCTTTTTTTAATCCGTTTAGTGGTTTATAAGTTATTATCGTTTTTCTCAAGGCCGTTGACTCGCGTCGATTTTTCGCCCGAATATGTCGCGCGCAAAAGTGATAAGTGAGTTTTTACTTCGCGAGAGGAGGGGTTAACCTATGTTGACGGCGAAGTTCATAGTAGATGCTGCATAGTCAATAAAAATATGTTTGTTTCAAGGAAAATCAAAAATTGTATTATATAAAATGAGCTTTGTTTTAGAGGTGGATGGATGAAGGGTGATCGTTCACCGTTGCCAAAGGGACTCCCATTAAACCTACAATAGCACAAGCGAAATTGTCTACATCCAGTTTTGTACATCCATACATACATCGTATTAAAACTTAAGCATTTTCCAATCTAATTCGGGAAGTTCTTCGCTGCCATGTGAGTAAATTTTGTTTTTTTTTTGTCTTCGATGTCTTTGATTTTACCAAAAGCTCTCAAAATATAATTAATTAAATCTTATCATATGTTGCTACCATTCTCGCATACAACACCATATATGGTTAAGTATAAATTTCTCTATCTATAATGAAGATTTAAGTGTTTTCTTTCATGAAAACGAGCTTATCCAGCTTTTACACGACTGCCCAACAAAAAGGGAGTGTAATGTGTTCAGAGTTCATCTATGTATGTTTTCCGTTGGTTTATTCCACCAAAACTTTTAAACACTTGAACCGATTTAGAAGTATGTGGTATTGATAGGATCTTTATATCATCCCGAGTGTCCTAAGTTACCTTAACTCACAAAATATCAAGTAAATAGTTATCTAAAAACCAAATCTGCAAATGTTAATAAATTAACATAAATATATCGTATTTAGTGTCAAATAAAAGGTCTGCTTGAGTACATTCCAAAAATATATATGTACACATATATGGACAAATAAAAAAAAACACAAATATAAAAAAAAAAGAAATACAAATTATTTTAAATATAGTGGCTCACTTTTGTAACGGCAATCGTGTTTTTTTATTCCTTTTAATATATTTTTACTTGTTTTATCTTAATTTAATGAATATCAGATAACGAGCGTAGTATCCTTTTATCATAAACTTCTAAACGCTTAACCGATTTAGAAGTATGTGGTATTGATAGAATCGTTATGTCATCCCGTTATGTCAAAGGTTACCTTAACTCTTAAATATCAAGTAAATAGTTATCTAAAATCCAAATCTCCCAATATCAATAAATTAATATAAATATATCGTGTTTAGTGTCAAATGAAAGGTCTTATTGAGTGCATTCCGAAAGTATGCATATATATATATATATATATATATATATATATATATATATATATATATATATATATATATATATATATATATATATATATATATATATATATATATATATATATATATATATATATATATATATATATATATATATATATATATATATATATATATATATATATATATATATATATATATATATATATATATATATATATATATATATATATATATATATATTAATATTTGATTGTAAATGTGTAAATTATTATTTTTTCAAATTGAAATTATGTTTATTACTAAATAAATGAAATGATAAAATAATGAAAGGGCACTTATCTGGTCTGTGGTGACCAGGAGTGACTCCACGCCTTATTCTTCTCTTCCTTCAGCGCTTGCTAGGTGTTTCCTGCTGTGGTATTTCAAAATGGCAGCGGTAACACAACAATGCGAGACGAGAATGAATGCTGGAAAATAATAGGCGATTAGTGTTTCTTAAATATTAATGATTGTTATAAAATGTATATCAATATTTCGGCTCAGCCGTCGTCAAGATATGTGACATTTCTGAAATCGAACAATTCGTTGAAAATTTAAATTCAAGGAATCGAACAAAAAGAAATGGATTAATAATATTTTACACGATTTAGTTAAGGTACCATAACCAACCGTGCAAAACGTTATTTTAAATGAATGATTATAAATTAAAATAAAAAGCATTTGATGATTATGATAATATGATAAACCTTATTAATTTTGCCTATTGAGACCGGAACCTTTGCAAGCGCCTAAAATATAAATATAAGCTAATTCCCAAGATTTGACGTCCCTTTCTTTTGCATTATCACCCAGGCATTTTATTATTTTAACTTTAAAACATTGATCAAAAGATAAATTATGCGCCCTGGCATGTAAAGATATTGGGAGTTGGCTTTCATTTCCTACACTAGCCCTATGATTATTTAGTCTAATATTAAGTGGTGTTGTTGTTTCACCGATATAAAAGGCATCACAAGTCCTGCACAGAAGTTGATATACTATATTTTTTGAAATACAACTGCAATGAAAGGGAACCCTGTAACTATTAGTAGTATTTGGACTGGTAAAAAAAGGACTTAGATCTAACAGAGGACAAGTTTTACAACGTGTACGACCACAAGGTTGAAGTCCAAAAGTATTATTACCAATAGAGAAATTTTGATTATTTTTTGTTTTGTTTAATATTGATCTAATATTAGGTGGTCTGCGGAAAGATAAAATAGGCGGTGAATCTAAGAGATCCTTAGTGGATGCATCATTAGAAATGATGGGGAATAAATCAGATAATATATCTCGCAGTTTCTCAGCACCAGGAAAATAAGTGGTGCTAAGGAAGATTTTATTATTATTATTATTTTTATTTGAAGTAATTTTAGGTTTTGGTATATATTTTACTTCAGAGTTTAGAATATGTTTATCCAATAGAGGAGCAGGGTATTTTCTTTCAAGAAGAGATTGCTTTAGATTATTGAGATATTTATCTAAATTTTCTTTGTTGTTAACTAAACGGTGTCCGCGAATGGACATTGAATAGGGAATGGATCTCTTGGTGTGAAATGGATGACAGCTATCAAAGTGTAAATACTGTTCTTTATTTGTAGGTTTTATATGAATCGCGGTTTTAATTTTACCTTGGGAAATTGTTAAATCAACATCTAAGAAAGTAATTTGTGATTTAGAAATGGTATGAGTGAAATTCAAAGGGCCAAAATTATTTAGGTCGTCAAGAAAGGTTGTTAGAGTAGTTTGTCCGTGTGGCCAAATCATTACTATGTCGTCAATAAATCTATACCATAATATGGGTTTTAAATTTTGCGTTTGAAGAAAATTTTGCTCGAATAATCCCATGAAAAGGTTGGCATACGATGGTGCCATTCGAGTTCCCATAGCAGTCCCTTTAATTTGAAGATAAAATTCATCTTCAAAGGAAAAAGCATTACACGTTAAGACAAACTCGGCTAATTTGCAAAGAAAATCTGTAGAAGGTATTTGAGGATGAGGTCTCTCATCAAGAAAATAAGAAATGGCTTCCAATCCTAAATTATGAGGAATATTGGTATACAGGGATATGGCGTCAATAGTAACAAATAATAGGTCGTCTGACTTTGGAATTACAGTATTATTTAAAATATCAATAAAATGATAGCTGTCTTTGATATGAGAATTTAGATTTTTCACAAAAGGTTGTAAAAAATAATCTACAAAAGCTGAAATTCTTTCTGTCGGAGAGTTAAAGCTTGCGACTATCGGTCGTCCAGGATTATTAGGCTTGTGAATTTTAGGTAATAGGTAAAAATTTGGAGTTCGGATAGGATCAGGAATTAAAGTTTTAACATCTTCGTCTGATAATTTTTCATTTGATTTATTTTGTTCAATATATTTTTTTATTTTCACTGCAAAATTTTTGTTTGGATCTCTGGATAGTTTTTTATAGAAAGTTTCATCTCTAAGTTGTCTCAAGCCTTCAGTAACATAGTCAGTTTTGTTAAGTATGACAGTAGTGGAACCTTTATCAGCCGGCAAAATGACGATGCTGGTATCCTTGCTAAGACTCTCAAGAGCTGCACGTTCATCTACTGACAAGTTTGATGTTGGTTTGAGGCTATTTAGAAAAGATGGCTGTGTTACTTTGTTTAATAAAATAGTAATAAAATTTTCTACCGGATGATTTTTTGGTAATGGAGGGGGTTCTTTATTAGAGTGTGGACGAAATTGAGATAGTGCATTGTGTAATTTAATATTATTATTGTTATTCTTTTGATTTGAATGCCAAAATTCGCGCCATCTTAAATTACGACAAAATTTAACAACATCATTACCAAAACTAAAATGGTTCACATTTTGAGTCGGTGTGAAATTTAGACCTTTAGCTAATACTAAATATTCATTGTGGTTAATTACTTTAGATGACAAGTTTTTAACAGCATTTTTTTCTCTAGGAGATGGACCTTGTATATTATTAGAATATGATACTGATGGTGTTATACTGTTATTAATTTGGTTTACTAATGTGGCACGTATTGGTACGGAATCTGATACTAATGGAAATATATTGTTAGTAATTTGGTTTACTGATAGGGTGTGCATCGGAGAGGAAAGAGTACCTTGGTGAACTGCTGGGATAACATTTCGAAGTGAATTTGAATTCCTTGTTTTGTTAACGTTGGAATGACTGTAATTTGAAATGGAAACTGGATTCAAAATGTTTCGTGTATTGTTACTTGGGATAATGCAAATTTTCTGAAAGTTCTTTAGTAAATTAACTCCTAGAGCGCCGCCGTCACATACGCTGTGCCAGACGATTTTTGTCCCTCGGCGCCGGCGTCACACCGTCTGTGACAGCAGATGCGGCGATGATTTTTATTTTTTTTCTGCCTAATGGTTTACTACCAGCGTAATAAATTTAAGTACAGCCGCTTGCCAATAAAACTAGCAACCGAAAGAAATATCGCAGTTCACAAAATATCATTTTTGAGATGCCTAAACCGACCCTGAAATGCGTACATCATAATTTCTCGGACGGCAACGTTTAAAGACGTTCCTAGAGTATCTGTATAAGTGATTTGTGTTGTGGATACCAGAAATAATGTAAGTAGATGTTGTTTTAATATTATTTAAATATATTATTATCATATATAAACCTTCAATTCTCCGAAATAGGAAGTAACAATAGGTATTATTCGCGATTCAATGCCGGTTCCTTGGAACAGTTAACACGAGCAAGCCGTTTATTGAGTAAAATCTCGTATTTTTTCAAATAATTTATAATAAATTATATATCATGTTATTAGAAATTTAGTCTAGATTACATATACTTAAATTAATCTGACGTTTCACAAGTAATTTCCTGGAAAACTTTAACTTACTGTAGCAACGCCCAAACACATCGCGACTATAGAGGATGTTTTATATTTGTTACATAATGATTAGAAGAAAGTTTTTTTTTATTTATTTTTTTAACGAAAGATTTTTTAACATAAAAAAGTGAGTTTATATCGCTATATTTTTTTTATTCAGACCTTGTTTCCCAGGATATTCAATTTCCGAGGATATATATTTTTTTTATTATTTCCTTTTCTTTGTAACAAAAGTCTACGAAAAATAACCTGCACACGATTTTTAACAGTTTTTTAAGTACATAAACAAAAAGTATTTGATAAAATATAAAAAAAATGGAGTATACATTTTTTTAAAGTTTTTAACTATAGTTTTATGTATAGAATCAAGCTTACGTCTTTTACTCTCCAATAAATACTAAACTTGTATCTTCATTTTTGAGTCTTAAAATTCCTTGATGTCATAGATTTTTGATTTGAGAATTCCAAAGAGAGATTAGAGGTACAGTATTGTATAGGCAATTTCGGCGAACAAGGATCTGCGGCAATTCGTAAAGTCCGTATTTATGATTTTGACATGTAACGGTATCGCCAGCGTTAACCACCAGACCACGCGTTTCCAAACTGTTAAAGTAATGTACAAAAAAAGAGACATGGACATACATACTATCTTATATGCAGAATCTTTAAAAATAAACATTAGTATAGAGGAAAAAACATAGCTCTATGCATATAAATGTGCTAGCATATCCGAAATGAGGCGAAGTCGCACAACCAACTAGACCTATAAGGTCTGTATCTGGCTGTGCTGGAAATATATCTTTGAAATACATTGGTAAATCATTTACATAAACTAAAAATAGAATAGGGCCCAAAATTGAACCCTGCGGGACACCAAATTTATTAATTAAAGCAATCGAACAGTGTTTCGTAATGTTTTGATTTTGACAATGTGTAATTTCCACGATTAAAGTTCTATTTTTCAAATATGAATCAAACCATTTTAAGCAGTCCTCTCTAACTCCATAATGATTTAGTTTGTTTAGTAAAATATCACGTCCAACGCAATCAAATCGCCTAGATAACCATGTCAATGAGTCTCGGAAGAGTATAAAAGAATTTTGGTTACGAATATATTCTATTAGTTAGAAGGTATTGTCTATTTTCGTCTACAATCAGGTCGCTTTAAATATAATATGTAAGTATAAGTTACTGCTTTTTGTGGGTAATTTTTATATTTTCATTATCAATGGTGCTTTATAATTCTATAATCCTAATACTTACAGTCCTACTTGTCAATGTTTCATAAGTAATAACCCCCTTAAAATGTCGTAGGTATTCAAACACCTGACATGTATTTTATTATTTTAACTATAGAATATTGTATTGTCATCGGAACTTTTTATGTATGTAAAATTTAAAAATAATTGGTTATGTAAAAGTTCGTCAAAATCGAGTTACAAAAGTAGACCTACCTTCTGTCATCGTACTGAGAAACAAATGAAGTTCAATTAAAGCCATAAATAATACAACATTTTTGTACATATTATCTTTTTTGCTACGGACAATAACGAATAAATAATTGTTTTTACACCAAATCAAATAATGAACTCGATAATACACTTGAGATCATAGTTTTAAATTATAATATGAATATTTTAAAATAACTTTATTTATAATTCTAAAACTACTAACCATAAGTTAAAACGTAATGTTTATAGTATCCATGCAATTTCTAGGACTTTCATTTGCCAGCGGTCAGTGGAATTATTTGGGAATAAATGTTTTCTTTAATAAATTTTACATGACATAAATCACGATGTTATTTGTTGCTCTTGATCTCTTTCAGACTTTTAAGCTAAATTTTATATGGACATTATTTCTGAGTTGCCGAATATTTCGTGTCATCTCAGAAAGTCAACCTGGTGAGTTATAATTGTAAGGTATGTTGACATTTTTGAATGTAAACTTTATCTTTATTATTGGTACTTAACTATCACTATCAAACAATCGTCATTGAGTACCTGTCTTATATTCGTATAGTAAAATAAATCTAAAATGGTAACAGTAAGTTGTATTTTTGTTATCTACTTAATCAAGATAAGAATTATTATAAAATTATGAAATAACTAAATCTCAAAATATCACGACAATAATTACCTACTGGTAAAATATTTTTTTTACAATGATGAAAAATAATAATTAGTAGACTAATAATACGCTAGTGTTCGTAAATATAGATGAGTACAATAAGTAACCCTAATGAAAATTTATTTCTTAAAACGTTGACAATGATTCTAATACATTAACGCAAGTCCAAATGTGACACGGTGTCTAATTAAAAAGGACAAATTTAAAAGAAATGATTGACGAAGTAAGAGTTGTTGCAGATTAAAGTTTTGGAAACAGAGTACAGACCCTTGGTGCCAACGCAGGGATATCGATGCTTCGACCTTCATAGGGCTTCGTCATTGTATCGGTCGGTCGCGTGGGAAGTGACAAACAGATGTTAGACATTACGATTCGACTTGAGTAACCTAAAAAAAGGAGTGGCCTTTTGAATCGCCTTTTGCAGGTATATTATAGTCAGTTACTAGAAGCATGGCTACTAATAAATTAGGCGCTAAAATATGAACGATGTGATTCTTTTACACCTGTTTTATTTATTTACGAATGATGGTTTTACACAAAATGTGGGATAGTTGCAATCTATAAGTAAAAAAGTACCTACCCAGGAAGTACCTAGGTACAATTTTTTTAATTAATTATATATTTTATACTATATTCCCTTATTAATATTATTATTAATAATTACACTTATATTTTTACTATACTTTAATTTTATTGGAAAATACCTAGGTATTTTTTTTTCAAAAATAGCTATAATGATATTGATGAAATTTTTCGAAAATTATATTTTTATGGATAATCATAACACACCCTTACTAATTACTTTGAGAAAACTGTTTCTGGGTAGTGTTTTGTAGCTACCTATGTATTCAACGAAATTGGTATTAAAAATACGAAATAAATGGGTATATAGTTGGGGATAAAAAGGGATTTTACTAGGTAGAATACCTAGTAAAACTTTGTCTTGGTAGCCGTTATGTTTAGTTTCAAGATTTCAGAGGCATTACAGAGAGTCTAACTAAAATAATATATCGATCGTTTACAAACACCCTATGTTTTGAGTCACGTAAACTCCGCCGGAAAAATTAAAACCAAAAATATTGACAAATTGAAATTAATATTACACCACTTATTAGTACTATAATGTTATACGATTTTATTTTTATTCTAAAGAGAATTTATTTAGCTTTCTGATAATTTAAAAAAAAGTGAAAAAATATGCTCAAACAATTAATTGTGGGTGTTTTATTTACGTTCGGGAGAAAATGACACTCGTTTGAATAAATCATTATTCTGATCAAACGACCTTGGCTATCACTGTAAAATTTTGATAAATATGGTAACAAGTAAATAAGCTAGGCAATTCATTGATAGATATTTAGTAGTTTTGCTCGATATGATGGTAATATGGAAAATACTTAGTATAAACACAGCGCGGAGCTCGCCCTTCTTTTCAAAACAGGCTGGCGCGGGGCGTATAATAGCTTTCTGGAGGGCCGGCGGCTGAAAGGTTAAGGAACTTTTTATCGTGTTTTAATCTAATATTTCGTAAATCTGTTACAGAATTGTTAACTATTTTATGAGCTTCTTGAAATAAGAAAGGAGAATGTGTTGTTATCATGTTAACATAAAAACACAGTGAGTTTAAATGTTTATCAACTAAAATTTGATATTCATTTCGCAAAACAGACGTAATTTCCATTGAATACCTTAAACGGATTGCGGTGAAATCATATTGAATTTCTGTACTAATTGCTGCGGAAGGAAATTTTGGTAATAACCCTTTAGGGCAAATGTTGTTTTCTAAACATTTAGAAAGAAATTCAACGTGTCCCGTGAATTTAGCTGTCTTAAGTGAATGGTAATTTATTTGGTTTAACCACTGAGTGTACATAATGGATGTGATTGCAACATAATTAAAATTAGGTAATATTTTAATATTTGATTGTAAATGTGTAAATTATTATTTTTTCAAATTGAAATTATGTTTATTACTAAATAAATGAAATGATAAAATAATGAAAGGGCACTTATCTGGTCTGTGGTGACCAGGAGTGACTCCACGCCTTATTCTTCTCTTCCTTCAGCGCTTGCTAGGTGTTTCCTGCTGTGGTATTTCAAAATGGCAGCGGTAACACAACAATGCGAGACGAGAATGAATGCTGGAAAATAATAGGCGATTAGTGTTTCTTAAATATTAATGATTGTTATAAAATGTATATCAATATTTCGGCTCAGCCGTCGTCAAGATATGTGACATTTCTGAAATCGAACAATTCGTTGAAAATTTAAATTCAAGGAATCGAACAAAAAGAAATGGATTAATAATATTTTACACGATTTAGTTAAGGTACCATAACCAACCGTGCAAAACGTTATTTTAAATGAATGATTATAAATTAAAATAAAAAGCATTTGATGATTATGATAATATGATAAACCTTATTAATTTTGCCTATTGAGACCGGAACCTTTGCAAGCGCCTAAAATATAAATATAAGCTAATTCCCAAGATTTGACGTCCCTTTCTTTTGCATTATCACCCAGGCATTTTATTATTTTAACTTTAAAACATTGATCAAAAGATAAATTATGCGCCCTGGCATGTAAAGATATTGGGAGTTGGCTTTCATTTCCTACACTAGCCCTATGATTATTTAGTCTAATATTAAGTGGTGTTGTTGTTTCACCGATATAAAAGGCATCACAAGTCCTGCACAGAAGTTGATATACTATATTTTTTGAAATACAACTGCAATGAAAGGGAACCCTGTAACTATTAGTAGTATTTGGACTGGTAAAAAAAGGACTTAGATCTAACAGAGGACAAGTTTTACAACGTGTACGACCACAAGGTTGAAGTCCAAAAGTATTATTACCAATAGAGAAATTTTGATTATTTTTTGTTTTGTTTAATATTGATCTAATATTAGGTGGTCTGCGGAAAGATAAAATTGGCGGTGAATCTAAGAGATCCTTAGTGGATGCATCATTAGAAATGATGGGGAATAAATCAGATAATATATCTCGCAGTTTCTCAGCACCAGGAAAATAAGTGGTGCTAAGGAAGATTTTATTATTATTATTATTTTTATTTGAAGTAATTTTAGGTTTTGGTATATATTTTACTTCAGAGTTTAGAATATGTTTATCCAATAGAGGAGCAGGGTATTTTCTTTCAAGAAGAGATTGCTTTAGATTATTGAGATATTTATCTAAATTTTCTTTGTTGTTAACTAAACGGTGTCCGCGAATGGACATTGAATAGGGAATGGATCTCTTGGTGTGAAATGGATGACAGCTATCAAAGTGTAAATACTGTTCTTTATTTGTAGGTTTTATATGAATCGCGGTTTTAATTTTACCTTCGGAAATTGTTAAATCAACATCTAAGAAAGTAATTTGTGATTTAGAAATGGTATGAGTGAAATTCAAAGGGCCAAAATTATTTAGGTCGTCAAGAAAGGTTGTTAGAGTAGTTTGTCCGTGTGGCCAAATCATTACTATGTCGTCAATAAATCTATACCATAATATGGGTTTTAAATTTTGCGTTTGAAGAAAATTTTGCTCGAATAATCCCATGAAAAGGTTGGCATACGATGGTGCCATTCGAGTTCCCATAGCAGTCCCTTTAATTTGAAGATAAAATTCATCTTCAAAGGAAAAAGCATTACACGTTAAGACAAACTCGGCTAATTTGCAAAGAAAATCTGTAGAAGGTATTTGAGGATGAGGTCTCTCATCAAGAAAATAAGAAATGGCTTCCAATCCTAAATTATGAGGAATATTGGTATACAGGGATATGGCGTCAATAGTAACAAATAATAGGTCGTCTGACTTTGGAATTACAGTATTATTTAAAATATCAATAAAATGATAGCTGTCTTTGATATGAGAATTTAGATTTTTCACAAAAGGTTGTAAAAAATAATCTACAAAAGCTGAAATTCTTTCTGTCGGAGAGTTAAAGCTTGCGACTATCGGTCGTCCAGGATTATTAGGCTTGTGAATTTTAGGTAATAGGTAAAAATTTGGAGTTCGGATAGGATCAGGAATTAAAGTTTTAACATCTTCGTCTGATAATTTTTCATTTGATTTATTTTGTTCAATATATTTTTTTATTTTCACTGCAAAATTTTTGTTTGGATCTCTGGATAGTTTTTTATAGAAAGTTTCATCTCTAAGTTGTCTCAAGCCTTCAGTAACATAGTCAGTTTTGTTAAGTATGACAGTAGTGGAACCTTTATCAGCCGGCAAAATGACGATGCTGGTATCCTTGCTAAGACTCTCAAGAGCTGCACGTTCATCTACTGACAAGTTTGATGTTGGTTTGAGGCTATTTAGAAAAGATGGCTGTGTTACTTTGTTTAATAAAATAGTAATAAAATTTTCTACCGGATGATTTTTTGGTAATGGAGGGGGTTCTTTATTAGAGTGTGGACGAAATTGAGATAGTGCATTGTGTAATTTAATATTATTATTGTTATTCTTTTGATTTGAATGCCAAAATTCGCGCCATCTTAAATTACGACAAAATTTAACAACATCATTACCAAAACTAAAATGGTTCACATTTTGAGTCGGTGTGAAATTTAGACCTTTAGCTAATACTAAATATTCATTGTGGTTAATTACTTTAGATGACAAGTTTTTAACAGCATTTTTTTCTCTAGGAGATGGACCTTGTATATTATTAGAATATGATACTGATGGTGTTATACTGTTATTAATTTGGTTTACTAATGTGGCACGTATTGGTACGGAATCTGATACTAATGGAAATATATTGTTAGTAATTTGGTTTACTGATAGGGTGTGCATCGGAGAGGAAAGAGTACCTTGGTGAACTGCTGGGATAACATTTCGAAGTGAATTTGAATTCCTTGTTTTGTTAACGTTGGAATGACTGTAATTTGAAATGGAAACTGGATTCAAAATGTTTCGTGTATTGTTACTTGGGATAATGCAAATTTTCTGAAAGTTCTTTAGTAAATTAAGGAACTTTTTATCGTGTTTTAATCTAATATTTCGTAAATCTGTTACAGAATTGTTAACTATTTTATGAGCTTCTTGAAATAAGAAAGGAGAATGTGTTGTTATCATGTTAACATAAAAACACAGTGAGTTTAAATGTTTATCAACTAAAATTTGATATTCATTTCGCAAAACAGACGTAATTTCCATTGAATACCTTAAACGGATTGCGGTGAAATCATATTGAATTTCTGTACTAATTGCTGCGGAAGGAAATTTTGGTAATAACCCTTTAGGGCAAATGTTGTTTTCTAAACATTTAGAAAGAAATTCAACGTGTCCCGTGAATTTAGCTGTCTTAAGTGAATGGTAATTTATTTGGTTTAACCACTGAGTGTACATAATGGATGTGATTGCAACATAATTAAAATTAGGTAATATTTTAATATTTGATTGTAAATGTGTAAATTATTATTTTTTCAAATTGAAATTATGTTTATTACTAAATAAATGAAATGATAAAATAATGAAAGGGCACTTATCTGGTCTGTGGTGACCAGGAGTGACTCCACGCCTTATTCTTCTCTTCCTTCAGCGCTTGCTAGGTGTTTCCTGCTGTGGTATTTCAAAATGGCAGCGGTAACACAACAATGCGAGACGAGAATGAATGCTGGAAAATAATAGGCGATTAGTGTTTCTTAAATATTAATGATTGTTATAAAATGTATATCAATATTTCGGCTCAGCCGTCGTCAAGATATGTGACATTTCTGAAATCGAACAATTCGTTGAAAATTTAAATTCAAGGAATCGAACAAAAAGAAATGGATTAATAATATTTTACACGATTTAGTTAAGGTACCATAACCAACCGTGCAAAACGTTATTTTAAATGAATGATTATAAATTAAAATAAAAAGCATTTGATGATTATGATAATATGATAAACCTTATTAATTTTGCCTATTGAGACCGGAACCTTTGCAAGCGCCTAAAATATAAATATAAGCTAATTCCCAAGATTTGACGTCCCTTTCTTTTGCATTATCACCCAGGCATTTTATTATTTTAACTTTAAAACATTGATCAAAAGATAAATTATGCGCCCTGGCATGTAAAGATATTGGGAGTTGGCTTTCATTTCCTACACTAGCCCTATGATTATTTAGTCTAATATTAAGTGGTGTTGTTGTTTCACCGATATAAAAGGCATCACAAGTCCTGCACAGAAGTTGATATACTATATTTTTTGAAATACAACTGCAATGAAAGGGAACCCTGTAACTATTAGTAGTATTTGGACTGGTAAAAAAAGGACTTAGATCTAACAGAGGACAAGTTTTACAACGTGTACGACCACAAGGTTGAAGTCCAAAAGTATTATTACCAATAGAGAAATTTTGATTATTTTTTGTTTTGTTTAATATTGATCTAATATTAGGTGGTCTGCGGAAAGATAAAATTGGCGGTGAATCTAAGAGATCCTTAGTGGATGCATCATTAGAAATGATGGGGAATAAATCAGATAATATATCTCGCAGTTTCTCAGCACCAGGAAAATAAGTGGTGCTAAGGAAGATTTTATTATTATTATTATTTTTATTTGAAGTAATTTTAGGTTTTGGTATATATTTTACTTCAGAGTTTAGAATATGTTTATCCAATAGAGGAGCAGGGTATTTTCTTTCAAGAAGAGATTGCTTTAGATTATTGAGATATTTATCTAAATTTTCTTTGTTGTTAACTAAACGGTGTCCGCGAATGGACATTGAATAGGGAATGGATCTCTTGGTGTGAAATGGATGACAGCTATCAAAGTGTAAATACTGTTCTTTATTTGTAGGTTTTATATGAATCGCGGTTTTAATTTTACCTTCGGAAATTGTTAAATCAACATCTAAGAAAGTAATTTGTGATTTAGAAATGGTATGAGTGAAATTCAAAGGGCCAAAATTATTTAGGTCGTCAAGAAAGGTTGTTAGAGTAGTTTGTCCGTGTGGCCAAATCATTACTATGTCGTCAATAAATCTATACCATAATATGGGTTTTAAATTTTGCGTTTGAAGAAAATTTTGCTCGAATAATCCCATGAAAAGGTTGGCATACGATGGTGCCATTCGAGTTCCCATAGCAGTCCCTTTAATTTGAAGATAAAATTCATCTTCAAAGGAAAAAGCATTACACGTTAAGACAAACTCGGCTAATTTGCAAAGAAAATCTGTAGAAGGTATTTGAGGATGAGGTCTCTCATCAAGAAAATAAGAAATGGCTTCCAATCCTAAATTATGAGGAATATTGGTATACAGGGATATGGCGTCAATAGTAACAAATAATAGGTCGTCTGACTTTGGAATTACAGTATTATTTAAAATATCAATAAAATGATAGCTGTCTTTGATATGAGAATTTAGATTTTTCACAAAAGGTTGTAAAAAATAATCTACAAAAGCTGAAATTCTTTCTGTCGGAGAGTTAAAGCTTGCGACTATCGGTCGTCCAGGATTATTAGGCTTGTGAATTTTAGGTAATAGGTAAAAATTTGGAGTTCGGATAGGATCAGGAATTAAAGTTTTAACATCTTCGTCTGATAATTTTTCATTTGATTTATTTTGTTCAATATATTTTTTTATTTTCACTGCAAAATTTTTGTTTGGATCTCTGGATAGTTTTTTATAGAAAGTTTCATCTCTAAGTTGTCTCAAGCCTTCAGTAACATAGTCAGTTTTGTTAAGTATGACAGTAGTGGAACCTTTATCAGCCGGCAAAATGACGATGCTGGTATCCTTGCTAAGACTCTCAAGAGCTGCACGTTCATCTACTGACAAGTTTGATGTTGGTTTGAGGCTATTTAGAAAAGATGGCTGTGTTACTTTGTTTAATAAAATAGTAATAAAATTTTCTACCGGATGATTTTTTGGTAATGGAGGGGGTTCTTTATTAGAGTGTGGACGAAATTGAGATAGTGCATTGTGTAATTTAATATTATTATTGTTATTCTTTTGATTTGAATGCCAAAATTCGCGCCATCTTAAATTACGACAAAATTTAACAACATCATTACCAAAACTAAAATGGTTCACATTTTGAGTCGGTGTGAAATTTAGACCTTTAGCTAATACTAAATATTCATTGTGGTTAATTACTTTAGATGACAAGTTTTTAACAGCATTTTTTTCTCTAGGAGATGGACCTTGTATATTATTAGAATATGATACTGATGGTGTTATACTGTTATTAATTTGGTTTACTAATGTGGCACGTATTGGTACGGAATCTGATACTAATGGAAATATATTGTTAGTAATTTGGTTTACTGATAGGGTGTGCATCGGAGAGGAAAGAGTACCTTGGTGAACTGCTGGGATAACATTTCGAAGTGAATTTGAATTCCTTGTTTTGTTAACGTTGGAATGACTGTAATTTGAAATGGAAACTGGATTCAAAATGTTTCGTGTATTGTTACTTGGGATAATGCAAATTTTCTGAAAGTTCTTTAGTAAATTAAGGAACTTTTTATCGTGTTTTAATCTAATATTTCGTAAATCTGTTACAGAATTGTTAACTATTTTATGAGCTTCTTGAAATAAGAAAGGAGAATGTGTTGTTATCATGTTAACATAAAAACACAGTGAGTTTAAATGTTTATCAACTAAAATTTGATATTCATTTCGCAAAACAGACGTAATTTCCATTGAATACCTTAAACGGATTGCGGTGAAATCATATTGAATTTCTGTACTAATTGCTGCGGAAGGAAATTTTGGTAATAACCCTTTAGGGCAAATGTTGTTTTCTAAACATTTAGAAAGAAATTCAACGTGTCCCGTGAATTTAGCTGTCTTAAGTGAATGGTAATTTATTTGGTTTAACCACTGAGTGTACATAATGGATGTGATTGCAACATAATTAAAATTAGGTAATATTTTAATATTTGATTGTAAATGTGTAAATTATTATTTTTTCAAATTGAAATTATGTTTATTACTAAATAAATGAAATGATAAAATAATGAAAGGGCACTTATCTGGTCTGTGGTGACCAGGAGTGACTCCACGCCTTATTCTTCTCTTCCTTCAGCGCTTGCTAGGTGTTTCCTGCTGTGGTATTTCAAAATGGCAGCGGTAACACAACAATGCGAGACGAGAATGAATGCTGGAAAATAATAGGCGATTAGTGTTTCTTAAATATTAATGATTGTTATAAAATGTATATCAATATTTCGGCTCAGCCGTCGTCAAGATATGTGACATTTCTGAAATCGAACAATTCGTTGAAAATTTAAATTCAAGGAATCGAACAAAAAGAAATGGATTAATAATATTTTACACGATTTAGTTAAGGTACCATAACCAACCGTGCAAAACGTTATTTTAAATGAATGATTATAAATTAAAATAAAAAGCATTTGATGATTATGATAATATGATAAACCTTATTAATTTTGCCTATTGAGACCGGAACCTTTGCAAGCGCCTAAAATATAAATATAAGCTAATTCCCAAGATTTGACGTCCCTTTCTTTTGCATTATCACCCAGGCATTTTATTATTTTAACTTTAAAACATTGATCAAAAGATAAATTATGCGCCCTGGCATGTAAAGATATTGGGAGTTGGCTTTCATTTCCTACACTAGCCCTATGATTATTTAGTCTAATATTAAGTGGTGTTGTTGTTTCACCGATATAAAAGGCATCACAAGTCCTGCACAGAAGTTGATATACTATATTTTTTGAAATACAACTGCAATGAAAGGGAACCCTGTAACTATTAGTAGTATTTGGACTGGTAAAAAAAGGACTTAGATCTAACAGAGGACAAGTTTTACAACGTGTACGACCACAAGGTTGAAGTCCAAAAGTATTATTACCAATAGAGAAATTTTGATTATTTTTTGTTTTGTTTAATATTGATCTAATATTAGGTGGTCTGCGGAAAGATAAAATTGGCGGTGAATCTAAGAGATCCTTAGTGGATGCATCATTAGAAATGATGGGGAATAAATCAGATAATATATCTCGCAGTTTCTCAGCACCAGGAAAATAAGTGGTGCTAAGGAAGATTTTATTATTATTATTATTTTTATTTGAAGTAATTTTAGGTTTTGGTATATATTTTACTTCAGAGTTTAGAATATGTTTATCCAATAGAGGAGCAGGGTATTTTCTTTCAAGAAGAGATTGCTTTAGATTATTGAGATATTTATCTAAATTTTCTTTGTTGTTAACTAAACGGTGTCCGCGAATGGACATTGAATAGGGAATGGATCTCTTGGTGTGAAATGGATGACAGCTATCAAAGTGTAAATACTGTTCTTTATTTGTAGGTTTTATATGAATCGCGGTTTTAATTTTACCTTCGGAAATTGTTAAATCAACATCTAAGAAAGTAATTTGTGATTTAGAAATGGTATGAGTGAAATTCAAAGGGCCAAAATTATTTAGGTCGTCAAGAAAGGTTGTTAGAGTAGTTTGTCCGTGTGGCCAAATCATTACTATGTCGTCAATAAATCTATACCATAATATGGGTTTTAAATTTTGCGTTTGAAGAAAATTTTGCTCGAATAATCCCATGAAAAGGTTGGCATACGATGGTGCCATTCGAGTTCCCATAGCAGTCCCTTTAATTTGAAGATAAAATTCATCTTCAAAGGAAAAAGCATTACACGTTAAGACAAACTCGGCTAATTTGCAAAGAAAATCTGTAGAAGGTATTTGAGGATGAGGTCTCTCATCAAGAAAATAAGAAATGGCTTCCAATCCTAAATTATGAGGAATATTGGTATACAGGGATATGGCGTCAATAGTAACAAATAATAGGTCGTCTGACTTTGGAATTACAGTATTATTTAAAATATCAATAAAATGATAGCTGTCTTTGATATGAGAATTTAGATTTTTCACAAAAGGTTGTAAAAAATAATCTACAAAAGCTGAAATTCTTTCTGTCGGAGAGTTAAAGCTTGCGACTATCGGTCGTCCAGGATTATTAGGCTTGTGAATTTTAGGTAATAGGTAAAAATTTGGAGTTCGGATAGGATCAGGAATTAAAGTTTTAACATCTTCGTCTGATAATTTTTCATTTGATTTATTTTGTTCAATATATTTTTTTATTTTCACTGCAAAATTTTTGTTTGGATCTCTGGATAGTTTTTTATAGAAAGTTTCATCTCTAAGTTGTCTCAAGCCTTCAGTAACATAGTCAGTTTTGTTAAGTATGACAGTAGTGGAACCTTTATCAGCCGGCAAAATGACGATGCTGGTATCCTTGCTAAGACTCTCAAGAGCTGCACGTTCATCTACTGACAAGTTTGATGTTGGTTTGAGGCTATTTAGAAAAGATGGCTGTGTTACTTTGTTTAATAAAATAGTAATAAAATTTTCTACCGGATGATTTTTTGGTAATGGAGGGGGTTCTTTATTAGAGTGTGGACGAAATTGAGATAGTGCATTGTGTAATTTAATATTATTATTGTTATTCTTTTGATTTGAATGCCAAAATTCGCGCCATCTTAAATTACGACAAAATTTAACAACATCATTACCAAAACTAAAATGGTTCACATTTTGAGTCGGTGTGAAATTTAGACCTTTAGCTAATACTAAATATTCATTGTGGTTAATTACTTTAGATGACAAGTTTTTAACAGCATTTTTTTCTCTAGGAGATGGACCTTGTATATTATTAGAATATGATACTGATGGTGTTATACTGTTATTAATTTGGTTTACTAATGTGGCACGTATTGGTACGGAATCTGATACTAATGGAAATATATTGTTAGTAATTTGGTTTACTGATAGGGTGTGCATCGGAGAGGAAAGAGTACCTTGGTGAACTGCTGGGATAACATTTCGAAGTGAATTTGAATTCCTTGTTTTGTTAACGTTGGAATGACTGTAATTTGAAATGGAAACTGGATTCAAAATGTTTCGTGTATTGTTACTTGGGATAATGCAAATTTTCTGAAAGTTCTTTAGTAAATTAAGGAACTTTTTATCGTGTTTTAATCTAATATTTCGTAAATCTGTTACAGAATTGTTAACTATTTTATGAGCTTCTTGAAATAAGAAAGGAGAATGTGTTGTTATCATGTTAACATAAAAACACAGTGAGTTTAAATGTTTATCAACTAAAATTTGATATTCATTTCGCAAAACAGACGTAATTTCCATTGAATACCTTAAACGGATTGCGGTGAAATCATATTGAATTTCTGTACTAATTGCTGCGGAAGGAAATTTTGGTAATAACCCTTTAGGGCAAATGTTGTTTTCTAAACATTTAGAAAGAAATTCAACGTGTCCCGTGAATTTAGCTGTCTTAAGTGAATGGTAATTTATTTGGTTTAACCACTGAGTGTACATAATGGATGTGATTGCAACATAATTAAAATTAGGTAATATTTTAATATTTGATTGTAAATGTGTAAATTATTATTTTTTCAAATTGAAATTATGTTTATTACTAAATAAATGAAATGATAAAATAATGAAAGGGCACTTATCTGGTCTGTGGTGACCAGGAGTGACTCCACGCCTTATTCTTCTCTTCCTTCAGCGCTTGCTAGGTGTTTCCTGCTGTGGTATTTCAAAATGGCAGCGGTAACACAACAATGCGAGACGAGAATGAATGCTGGAAAATAATAGGCGATTAGTGTTTCTTAAATATTAATGATTGTTATAAAATGTATATCAATATTTCGGCTCAGCCGTCGTCAAGATATGTGACATTTCTGAAATCGAACAATTCGTTGAAAATTTAAATTCAAGGAATCGAACAAAAAGAAATGGATTAATAATATTTTACACGATTTAGTTAAGGTACCATAACCAACCGTGCAAAACGTTATTTTAAATGAATGATTATAAATTAAAATAAAAAGCATTTGATGATTATGATAATATGATAAACCTTATTAATTTTGCCTATTGAGACCGGAACCTTTGCAAGCGCCTAAAATATAAATATAAGCTAATTCCCAAGATTTGACGTCCCTTTCTTTTGCATTATCACCCAGGCATTTTATTATTTTAACTTTAAAACATTGATCAAAAGATAAATTATGCGCCCTGGCATGTAAAGATATTGGGAGTTGGCTTTCATTTCCTACACTAGCCCTATGATTATTTAGTCTAATATTAAGTGGTGTTGTTGTTTCACCGATATAAAAGGCATCACAAGTCCTGCACAGAAGTTGATATACTATATTTTTTGAAATACAACTGCAATGAAAGGGAACCCTGTAACTATTAGTAGTATTTGGACTGGTAAAAAAAGGACTTAGATCTAACAGAGGACAAGTTTTACAACGTGTACGACCACAAGGTTGAAGTCCAAAAGTATTATTACCAATAGAGAAATTTTGATTATTTTTTGTTTTGTTTAATATTGATCTAATATTAGGTGGTCTGCGGAAAGATAAAATTGGCGGTGAATCTAAGAGATCCTTAGTGGATGCATCATTAGAAATGATGGGGAATAAATCAGATAATATATCTCGCAGTTTCTCAGCACCAGGAAAATAAGTGGTGCTAAGGAAGATTTTATTATTATTATTATTTTTATTTGAAGTAATTTTAGGTTTTGGTATATATTTTACTTCAGAGTTTAGAATATGTTTATCCAATAGAGGAGCAGGGTATTTTCTTTCAAGAAGAGATTGCTTTAGATTATTGAGATATTTATCTAAATTTTCTTTGTTGTTAACTAAACGGTGTCCGCGAATGGACATTGAATAGGGAATGGATCTCTTGGTGTGAAATGGATGACAGCTATCAAAGTGTAAATACTGTTCTTTATTTGTAGGTTTTATATGAATCGCGGTTTTAATTTTACCTTCGGAAATTGTTAAATCAACATCTAAGAAAGTAATTTGTGATTTAGAAATGGTATGAGTGAAATTCAAAGGGCCAAAATTATTTAGGTCGTCAAGAAAGGTTGTTAGAGTAGTTTGTCCGTGTGGCCAAATCATTACTATGTCGTCAATAAATCTATACCATAATATGGGTTTTAAATTTTGCGTTTGAAGAAAATTTTGCTCGAATAATCCCATGAAAAGGTTGGCATACGATGGTGCCATTCGAGTTCCCATAGCAGTCCCTTTAATTTGAAGATAAAATTCATCTTCAAAGGAAAAAGCATTACACGTAAAGACAAACTCGGCTAATTTGCAAAGAAAATCTGTAGAAGGTATTTGAGGATGAGGTCTCTCATCAAGAAAATAAGAAATGGCTTCCAATCCTAAATTATGAGGAATATTGGTATACAGGGATATGGCGTCAATAGTAACAAATAATAGGTCGTCTGACTTTGGAATTACAGTATTATTTAAAATATCAATAAAATGATAGCTGTCTTTGATATGAGAATTTAGATTTTTCACAAAAGGTTGTAAAAAATAATCTACAAAAGCTGAAATTCTTTCTGTCGGAGAGTTAAAGCTTGCGACTATCGGTCGTCCAGGATTATTAGGCTTGTGAATTTTAGGTAATAGGTAAAAATTTGGAGTTCGGATAGGATCAGGAATTAAAGTTTTAACATCTTCGTCTGATAATTTTTCATTTGATTTATTTTGTTCAATATATTTTTTTATTTTCACTGCAAAATTTTTGTTTGGATCTCTGGATAGTTTTTTATAGAAAGTTTCATCTCTAAGTTGTCTCAAGCCTTCAGTAACATAGTCAGTTTTGTTAAGTATGACAGTAGTGGAACCTTTATCAGCCGGCAAAATGACGATGCTGGTATCCTTGCTAAGACTCTCAAGAGCTGCACGTTCATCTACTGACAAGTTTGATGTTGGTTTGAGGCTATTTAGAAAAGATGGCTGTGTTACTTTGTTTAATAAAATAGTAATAAAATTTTCTACCGGATGATTTTTTGGTAATGGAGGGGGTTCTTTATTAGAGTGTGGACGAAATTGAGATAGTGCATTGTGTAATTTAATATTATTATTGTTATTATTTTGATTTGAATGCCAAAATTCGCGCCATCTTAAATTACGACAAAATTTAACAACATCATTACCAAAACTAAAATGGTTCACATTTTGAGTCGGTGTGAAATTTAGACCTTTAGCTAATACTAAATATTCATTGTGGTTAATTACTTTAGATGACAAGTTTTTAACAGCATTTTTTTCTCTAGGAGATGGACCTTGTATATTATTAGAATATGATACTGATGGTGTTATACTGTTATTAATTTGGTTTACTAATGTGGCACGTATTGGTACGGAATCTGATACTAATGGAAATATATTGTTAGTAATTTGGTTTACTGATAGGGTGTGCATCGGAGAGGAAAGAGTACCTTGGTGAACTGCTGGGATAACATTTCGAAGTGAATTTGAATTCCTTGTTTTGTTAACGTTGGAATGACTGTAATTTGAAATGGAAACTGGATTCAAAATGTTTCGTGTATTGTTACTTGGGATAATGCAAATTTTCTGAAAGTTCTTTAGTAAATTAAGGAACTTTTTATCGTGTTTTAATCTAATATTTCGTAAATCTGTTACAGAATTGTTAACTATTTTATGAGCTTCTTGAAATAAGAAAGGAGAATGTGTTGTTATCATGTTAACATAAAAACACAGTGAGTTTAAATGTTTATCAACTAAAATTTGATATTCATTTCGCAAAACAGACGTAATTTCCATTGAATACCTTAAACGGATTGCGGTGAAATCATATTGAATTTCTGTACTAATTGCTGCGGAAGGAAATTTTGGTAATAACCCTTTAGGGCAAATGTTGTTTTCTAAACATTTAGAAAGAAATTCAACGTGTCCCGTGAATTTAGCTGTCTTAAGTGAATGGTAATTTATTTGGTTTAACCACTGAGTGTACATAATGGATGTGATTGCAACATAATTAAAATTAGGTAATATTTTAATATTTGATTGTAAATGTGTAAATTATTATTTTTTCAAATTGAAATTATGTTTATTACTAAATAAATGAAATGATAAAATAATGAAAGGGCACTTATCTGGTCTGTGGTGACCAGGAGTGACTCCACGCCTTATTCTTCTCTTCCTTCAGCGCTTGCTAGGTGTTTCCTGCTGTGGTATTTCAAAATGGCAGCGGTAACACAACAATGCGAGACGAGAATGAATGCTGGAAAATAATAGGCGATTAGTGTTTCTTAAATATTAATGATTGTTATAAAATGTATATCAATATTTCGGCTCAGCCGTCGTCAAGATATGTGACATTTCTGAAATCGAACAATTCGTTGAAAATTTAAATTCAAGGAATCGAACAAAAAGAAATGGATTAATAATATTTTACACGATTTAGTTAAGGTACCATAACCAACCGTGCAAAACGTTATTTTAAATGAATGATTATAAATTAAAATAAAAAGCATTTGATGATTATGATAATATGATAAACCTTATTAATTTTGCCTATTGAGACCGGAACCTTTGCAAGCGCCTAAAATATAAATATAAGCTAATTCCCAAGATTTGACGTCCCTTTCTTTTGCATTATCACCCAGGCATTTTATTATTTTAACTTTAAAACATTGATCAAAAGATAAATTATGCGCCCTGGCATGTAAAGATATTGGGAGTTGGCTTTCATTTCCTACACTAGCCCTATGATTATTTAGTCTAATATTAAGTGGTGTTGTTGTTTCACCGATATAAAAGGCATCACAAGTCCTGCACAGAAGTTGATATACTATATTTTTTGAAATACAACTGCAATGAAAGGGAACCCTGTAACTATTAGTAGTATTTGGACTGGTAAAAAAAGGACTTAGATCTAACAGAGGACAAGTTTTACAACGTGTACGACCACAAGGTTGAAGTCCAAAAGTATTATTACCAATAGAGAAATTTTGATTATTTTTTGTTTTGTTTAATATTGATCTAATATTAGGTGGTCTGCGGAAAGATAAAATTGGCGGTGAATCTAAGAGATCCTTAGTGGATGCATCATTAGAAATGATGGGGAATAAATCAGATAATATATCTCGCAGTTTCTCAGCACCAGGAAAATAAGTGGTGCTAAGGAAGATTTTATTATTATTATTATTTTTATTTGAAGTAATTTTAGGTTTTGGTATATATTTTACTTCAGAGTTTAGAATATGTTTATCCAATAGAGGAGCAGGGTATTTTCTTTCAAGAAGAGATTGCTTTAGATTATTGAGATATTTATCTAAATTTTCTTTGTTGTTAACTAAACGGTGTCCGCGAATGGACATTGAATAGGGAATGGATCTCTTGGTGTGAAATGGATGACAGCTATCAAAGTGTAAATACTGTTCTTTATTTGTAGGTTTTATATGAATCGCGGTTTTAATTTTACCTTCGGAAATTGTTAAATCAACATCTAAGAAAGTAATTTGTGATTTAGAAATGGTATGAGTGAAATTCAAAGGGCCAAAATTATTTAGGTCGTCAAGAAAGGTTGTTAGAGTAGTTTGTCCGTGTGGCCAAATCATTACTATGTCGTCAATAAATCTATACCATAATATGGGTTTTAAATTTTGCGTTTGAAGAAAATTTTGCTCGAATAATCCCATGAAAAGGTTGGCATACGATGGTGCCATTCAAGTTCCCATAGCAGTCCCTTTAATTTGAAGATAAAATTCATCTTCAAAGGAAAAAGCATTACACGTTAAGACAAACTCGGCTAATTTGCAAAGAAAATCTGTAGAAGGTATTTGAGGATGAGGTCTCTCATCAAGAAAATAAGAAATGGCTTCCAATCCTAAATTATGAGGAATATTGGTATACAGGGATATGGCGTCAATAGTAACAAATAATAGGTCGTCTGACTTTGGAATTACAGTATTATTTAAAATATCAATAAAATGATAGCTGTCTTTGATATGAGAATTTAGATTTTTCACAAAAGGTTGTAAAAAATAATCTACAAAAGCTGAAATTCTTTCTGTCGGAGAGTTAAAGCTTGCGACTATCGGTCGTCCAGGATTATTAGGCTTGTGAATTTTAGGTAATAGGTAAAAATTTGGAGTTCGGATAGGATCAGGAATTAAAGTTTTAACATCTTCGTCTGATAATTTTTCATTTGATTTATTTTGTTCAATATATTTTTTTATTTTCACTGCAAAATTTTTGTTTGGATCTCTGGATAGTTTTTTATAGAAAGTTTCATCTCTAAGTTGTCTCAAGCCTTCAGTAACATAGTCAGTTTTGTTAAGTATGACAGTAGTGGAACCTTTATCAGCCGGCAAAATGACGATGCTGGTATCCTTGCTAAGACTCTCAAGAGCTGCACGTTCATCTACTGACAAGTTTGATGTTGGTTTGAGGCTATTTAGAAAAGATGGCTGTGTTACTTTGTTTAATAAAATAGTAATAAAATTTTCTACCGGATGATTTTTTGGTAATGGAGGGGGTTCTTTATTAGAGTGTGGACGAAATTGAGATAGTGCATTGTGTAATTTAATATTATTATTGTTATTCTTTTGATTTGAATGCCAAAATTCGCGCCATCTTAAATTACGACAAAATTTAACAACATCATTACCAAAACTAAAATGGTTCACATTTTGAGTCGGTGTGAAATTTAGACCTTTAGCTAATACTAAATATTCATTGTGGTTAATTACTTTAGATGACAAGTTTTTAACAGCATTTTTTTCTCTAGGAGATGGACCTTGTATATTATTAGAATATGATACTGATGGTGTTATACTGTTATTAATTTGGTTTACTAATGTGGCACGTATTGGTACGGAATCTGATACTAATGGAAATATATTGTTAGTAATTTGGTTTACTGATAGGGTGTGCATCGGAGAGGAAAGAGTACCTTGGTGAACTGCTGGGATAACATTTCGAAGTGAATTTGAATTCCTTGTTTTGTTAACGTTGGAATGACTGTAATTTGAAATGGAAACTGGATTCAAAATGTTTCGTGTATTGTTACTTGGGATAATGCAAATTTTCTGAAAGTTCTTTAGTAAATTAAGGAACTTTTTATCGTGTTTTAATCTAATATTTCGTAAATCTGTTACAGAATTGTTAACTATTTTATGAGCTTCTTGAAATAAGAAAGGAAAATGTGTTGTTATCATGTTAACATAAAAACACAGTGAGTTTAAATGTTTATCAACTAAAATTTGATATTCATTTCGCAAAACAGACGTAATTTCCATTGAATACCTTAAACGGATTGCGGTGAAATCATATTGAATTTCTGTACTAATTGCTGCGGAAGGAAATTTTGGTAATAACCCTTTAGGGCAAATGTTGTTTTCTAAACATTTAGAAAGAAATTCAACGTGTCCCGTGAATTTAGCTGTCTTAAGTGAATGGTAATTTATTTGGTTTAACCACTGAGTGTACATAATGGATGTGATTGCAACATAATTAAAATTAGGTAATATTTTAATATTTGATTGTAAATGTGTAAATTATTATTTTTTCAAATTGAAATTATGTTTATTACTAAATAAATGAAATGATAAAATAATGAAAGGGCACTTATCTGGTCTGTGGTGACCAGGAGTGACTCCACGCCTTATTCTTCTCTTCCTTCAGCGCTTGCTAGGTGTTTCCTGCTGTGGTATTTCAAAATGGCAGCGGTAACACAACAATGCGAGACGAGAATGAATGCTGGAAAATAATAGGCGATTAGTGTTTCTTAAATATTAATGATTGTTATAAAATGTATATCAATATTTCGGCTCAGCCGTCGTCAAGATATGTGACATTTCTGAAATCGAACAATTCGTTGAAAATTTAAATTCAAGGAATCGAACAAAAAGAAATGGATTAATAATATTTTACACGATTTAGTTAAGGTACCATAACCAACCGTGCAAAACGTTATTTTAAATGAATGATTATAAATTAAAATAAAAAGCATTTGATGATTATGATAATATGATAAACCTTATTAATTTTGCCTATTGAGACCGGAACCTTTGCAAGCGCCTAAAATATAAATATAAGCTAATTCCCAAGATTTGACGTCCCTTTCTTTTGCATTATCACCCAGGCATTTTATTATTTTAACTTTAAAACATTGATCAAAAGATAAATTATGCGCCCTGGCATGTAAAGATATTGGGAGTTGGCTTTCATTTCCTACACTAGCCCTATGATTATTTAGTCTAATATTAAGTGGTGTTGTTGTTTCACCGATATAAAAGGCATCACAAGTCCTGCACAGAAGTTGATATACTATATTTTTTGAAATACAACTGCAATGAAAGGGAACCCTGTAACTATTAGTAGTATTTGGACTGGTAAAAAAAGGACTTAGATCTAACAGAGGACAAGTTTTACAACGTGTACGACCACAAGGTTGAAGTCCAAAAGTATTATTACCAATAGAGAAATTTTGATTATTTTTTGTTTTGTTTAATATTGATCTAATATTAGGTGGTCTGCGGAAAGATAAAATTGGCGGTGAATCTAAGAGATCCTTAGTGGATGCATCATTAGAAATGATGGGGAATAAATCAGATAATATATCTCGCAGTTTCTCAGCACCAGGAAAATAAGTGGTGCTAAGGAAGATTTTATTATTATTATTATTTTTATTTGAAGTAATTTTAGGTTTTGGTATATATTTTACTTCAGAGTTTAGAATATGTTTATCCAATAGAGGAGCAGGGTATTTTCTTTCAAGAAGAGATTGCTTTAGATTATTGAGATATTTATCTAAATTTTCTTTGTTGTTAACTAAACGGTGTCCGCGAATGGACATTGAATAGGGAATGGATCTCTTGGTGTGAAATGGATGACAGCTATCAAAGTGTAAATACTGTTCTTTATTTGTAGGTTTTATATGAATCGCGGTTTTAATTTTACCTTCGGAAATTGTTAAATCAACATCTAAGAAAGTAATTTGTGATTTAGAAATGGTATGAGTGAAATTCAAAGGGCCAAAATTATTTAGGTCGTCAAGAAAGGTTGTTAGAGTAGTTTGTCCGTGTGGCCAAATCATTACTATGTCGTCAATAAATCTATACCATAATATGGGTTTTAAATTTTGCGTTTGAAGAAAATTTTGCTCGAATAATCCCATGAAAAGGTTGGCATACGATGGTGCCATTCGAGTTCCCATAGCAGTCCCTTTAATTTGAAGATAAAATTCATCTTCAAAGGAAAAAGCATTACACGTTAAGACAAACTCGGCTAATTTGCAAAGAAAATCTGTAGAAGGTATTTGAGGATGAGGTCTCTCATCAAGAAAATAAGAAATGGCTTCCAATCCTAAATTATGAGGAATATTGGTATACAGGGATATGGCGTCAATAGTAACAAATAATAGGTCGTCTGACTTTGGAATTACAGTATTATTTAAAATATCAATAAAATGATAGCTGTCTTTGATATGAGAATTTAGATTTTTCACAAAAGGTTGTAAAAAATAATCTACAAAAGCTGAAATTCTTTCTGTCGGAGAGTTAAAGCTTGCGACTATCGGTCGTCCAGGATTATTAGGCTTGTGAATTTTAGGTAATAGGTAAAAATTTGGAGTTCGGATAGGATCAGGAATTAAAGTTTTAACATCTTCGTCTGATAATTTTTCATTTGATTTATTTTGTTCAATATATTTTTTTATTTTCACTGCAAAATTTTTGTTTGGATCTCTGGATAGTTTTTTATAGAAAGTTTCATCTCTAAGTTGTCTCAAGCCTTCAGTAACATAGTCAGTTTTGTTAAGTATGACAGTAGTGGAACCTTTATCAGCCGGCAAAATGACGATGCTGGTATCCTTGCTAAGACTCTCAAGAGCTGCACGTTCATCTACTGACAAGTTTGATGTTGGTTTGAGGCTATTTAGAAAAGATGGCTGTGTTACTTTGTTTAATAAAATAGTAATAAAATTTTCTACCGGATGATTTTTTGGTAATGGAGGGGGTTCTTTATTAGAGTGTGGACGAAATTGAGATAGTGCATTGTGTAATTTAATATTATTATTGTTATTCTTTTGATTTGAATGCCAAAATTCGCGCCATCTTAAATTACGACAAAATTTAACAACATCATTACCAAAACTAAAATGGTTCACATTTTGAGTCGGTGTGAAATTTAGACCTTTAGCTAATACTAAATATTCATTGTGGTTAATTACTTTAGATGACAAGTTTTTAACAGCATTTTTTTCTCTAGGAGATGGACCTTGTATATTATTAGAATATGATACTGATGGTGTTATACTGTTATTAATTTGGTTTACTAATGTGGCACGTATTGGTACGGAATCTGATACTAATGGAAATATATTGTTAGTAATTTGGTTTACTGATAGGGTGTGCATCGGAGAGGAAAGAGTACCTTGGTGAACTGCTGGGATAACATTTCGAAGTGAATTTGAATTCCTTGTTTTGTTAACGTTGGAATGACTGTAATTTGAAATGGAAACTGGATTCAAAATGTTTCGTGTATTGTTACTTGGGATAATGCAAATTTTCTGAAAGTTCTTTAGTAAATTAAGGAACTTTTTATCGTGTTTTAATCTAATATTTCGTAAATCTGTTACAGAATTGTTAACTATTTTATGAGCTTCTTGAAATAAGAAAGGAGAATGTGTTGTTATCATGTTAACATAAAAACACAGTGAGTTTAAATGTTTATCAACTAAAATTTGATATTCATTTCGCAAAACAGACGTAATTTCCATTGAATACCTTAAACGGATTGCGGTGAAATCATATTGAATTTCTGTACTAATTGCTGCGGAAGGAAATTTTGGTAATAACCCTTTAGGGCAAATGTTGTTTTCTAAACATTTAGAAAGAAATTCAACGTGTCCCGTGAATTTAGCTGTCTTAAGTGAATGGTAATTTATTTGGTTTAACCACTGAGTGTACATAATGGATGTGATTGCAACATAATTAAAATTAGGTAATATTTTAATATTTGATTGTAAATGTGTAAATTATTATTTTTTCAAATTGAAATTATGTTTATTACTAAATAAATGAAATGATAAAATAATGAAAGGGCACTTATCTGGTCTGTGGTGACCAGGAGTGACTCCACGCCTTATTCTTCTCTTCCTTCAGCGCTTGCTAGGTGTTTCCTGCTGTGGTATTTCAAAATGGCAGCGGTAACACAACAATGCGAGACGAGAATGAATGCTGGAAAATAATAGGCGATTAGTGTTTCTTAAATATTAATGATTGTTATAAAATGTATATCAATATTTCGGCTCAGCCGTCGTCAAGATTTGTGACATTTCTGAAATCGAACAATTCGTTGAAAATTTAAATTCAAGGAATCGAACAAAAAGAAATGGATTAATAATATTTTACACGATTTAGTTAAGGTACCATAACCAACCGTGCAAAACGTTATTTTAAATGAATGATTATAAATTAAAATAAAAAGCATTTGATGATTATGATAATATGATAAACCTTATTAATTTTGCCTATTGAGACCGGAACCTTTGCAAGCGCCTAAAATATAAATATAAGCTAATTCCCAAGATTTGACGTCCCTTTCTTTTGCATTATCACCCAGGCATTTTATTATTTTAACTTTAAAACATTGATCAAAAGATAAATTATGCGCCCTGGCATGTAAAGATATTGGGAGTTGGCTTTCATTTCCTACACTAGCCCTATGATTATTTAGTCTAATATTAAGTGGTGTTGTTGTTTCACCGATATAAAAGGCATCACAAGTCCTGCACAGAAGTTGATATACTATATTTTTTGAAATACAACTGCAATGAAAGGGAACCCTGTAACTATTAGTAGTATTTGGACTGGTAAAAAAAGGACTTAGATCTAACAGAGGACAAGTTTTACAACGTGTACGACCACAAGGTTGAAGTCCAAAAGTATTATTACCAATAGAGAAATTTTGATTATTTTTTGTTTTGTTTAATATTGATCTAATATTAGGTGGTCTGCGGAAAGATAAAATTGGCGGTGAATCTAAGAGATCCTTAGTGGATGCATCATTAGAAATGATGGGGAATAAATCAGATAATATATCTCGCAGTTTCTCAGCACCAGGAAAATAAGTGGTGCTAAGGAAGATTTTATTATTATTATTATTTTTATTTGAAGTAATTTTAGGTTTTGGTATATATTTTACTTCAGAGTTTAGAATATGTTTATCCAATAGAGGAGCAGGGTATTTTCTTTCAAGAAGAGATTGCTTTAGATTATTGAGATATTTATCTAAATTTTCTTTGTTGTTAACTAAACGGTGTCCGCGAATGGACATTGAATAGGGAATGGATCTCTTGGTGTGAAATGGATGACAGCTATCAAAGTGTAAATACTGTTCTTTATTTGTAGGTTTTATATGAATCGCGGTTTTAATTTTACCTTCGGAAATTGTTAAATCAACATCTAAGAAAGTAATTTGTGATTTAGAAATGGTATGAGTGAAATTCAAAGGGCCAAAATTATTTAGGTCGTCAAGAAAGGTTGTTAGAGTAGTTTGTCCGTGTGGCCAAATCATTACTATGTCGTCAATAAATCTATACCATAATAAGGGTTTTAAATTTTGCGTTTGAAGAAAATTTTGCTCGAATAATCCCATGAAAAGGTTGGCATACGATGGTGCCATTCGAGTTCCCATAGCAGTCCCTTTAATTTGAAGATAAAATTCATCTTCAAAGGAAAAAGCATTACACGTTAAGACAAACTCGGCTAATTTGCAAAGAAAATCTGTAGAAGGTATTTGAGGATGAGGTCTCTCATCAAGAAAATAAGAAATGGCTTCCAATCCTAAATTATGAGGAATATTGGTATACAGGGATATGGCGTCAATAGTAACAAATAATAGGTCGTCTGACTTTGGAATTACAGTATTATTTAAAATATCAATAAAATGATAGCTGTCTTTGATATGAGAATTTAGATTTTTCACAAAAGGTTGTAAAAAATAATCTACAAAAGCTGAAATTCTTTCTGTCGGAGAGTTAAAGCTTGCGACTATCGGTCGTCCAGGATTATTAGGCTTGTGAATTTTAGGTAATAGGTAAAAATTTGGAGTTCGGATAGGATCAGGAATTAAAGTTTTAACATCTTCGTCTGATAATTTTTCATTTGATTTATTTTGTTCAATATATTTTTTTATTTTCACTGCAAAATTTTTGTTTGGATCTCTGGATAGTTTTTTATAGAAAGTTTCATCTCTAAGTTGTCTCAAGCCTTCAGTAACATAGTCAGTTTTGTTAAGTATGACAGTAGTGGAACCTTTATCAGCCGGCAAAATGACGATGCTGGTATCCTTGCTAAGACTCTCAAGAGCTGCACGTTCATCTACTGACAAGTTTGATGTTGGTTTGAGGCTATTTAGAAAAGATGGCTGTGTTACTTTGTTTAATAAAATAGTAATAAAATTTTCTACCGGATGATTTTTTGGTAATGGAGGGGGTTCTTTATTAGAGTGTGGACGAAATTGAGATAGTGCATTGTGTAATTTAATATTATTATTGTTATTCTTTTGATTTGAATGCCAAAATTCGCGCCATCTTAAATTACGACAAAATTTAACAACATCATTACTAAAACTAAAATGGTTCACATTTTGAGTCGGTGTGAAATTTAGACCTTTAGCTAATACTAAATATTCATTGTGGTTAATTACTTTAGATGACAAGTTTTTAACAGCATTTTTTTCTCTAGGAGATGGACCTTGTATATTATTAGAATATGATACTGATGGTGTTATACTGTTATTAATTTGGTTTACTAATGTGGCACGTATTGGTACGGAATCTGATACTAATGGAAATATATTGTTAGTAATTTGGTTTACTGATAGGGTGTGCATCGGAGAGGAAAGAGTACCTTGGTGAACTGCTGGGATAACATTTCGAAGTGAATTTGAATTCCTTGTTTTGTTAACGTTGGAATGACTGTAATTTGAAATGGAAACTGGATTCAAAATGTTTCGTGTATTGTTACTTGGGATAATGCAAATTTTCTGAAAGTTCTTTAGTAAATTAAGGAACTTTTTATCGTGTTTTAATCTAATATTTCGTAAATCTGTTACAGAATTGTTAACTATTTTATGAGCTTCTTGAAATAAGAAAGGAGAATGTGTTGTTATCATGTTAACATAAAAACACAGTGAGTTTAAATGTTTATCAACTAAAATTTGATATTCATTTCGCAAAACAGACGTAATTTCCATTGAATACCTTAAACGGATTGCGGTGAAATCATATTGAATTTCTGTACTAATTGCTGCGGAAGGAAATTTTGGTAATAACCCTTTAGGGCAAATGTTGTTTTCTAAACATTTAGAAAGAAATTCAACGTGTCCCGTGAATTTAGCTGTCTTAAGTGAATGGTAATTTATTTGGTTTAACCACTGAGTGTACATAATGGATGTGATTGCAACATAATTAAAATTAGGTAATATTTTAATATTTGATTGTAAATGTGTAAATTATTATTTTTTCAAATTGAAATTATGTTTATTACTAAATAAATGAAATGATAAAATAATGAAAGGGCACTTATCTGGTCTGTGGTGACCAGGAGTGACTCCACGCCTTATTCTTCTCTTCCTTCAGCGCTTGCTAGGTGTTTCCTGCTGTGGTATTTCAAAATGGCAGCGGTAACACAACAATGCGAGACGAGAATGAATGCTGGAAAATAATAGGCGATTAGTGTTTCTTAAATATTAATGATTGTTATAAAATGTATATCAATATTTCGGCTCAGCCGTCGTCAAGATATGTGACATTTCTGAAATCGAACAATTCGTTGAAAATTTAAATTCAAGGAATCGAACAAAAAGAAATGGATTAATAATATTTTACACGATTTAGTTAAGGTACCATAACCAACCGTGCAAAACGTTATTTTAAATGAATGATTATAAATTAAAATAAAAAGCATTTGATGATTATGATAATATGATAAACCTTATTAATTTTGCCTATTGAGACCGGAACCTTTGCAAGCGCCTAAAATATAAATATAAGCTAATTCCCAAGATTTGACGTCCCTTTCTTTTGCATTATCACCCAGGCATTTTATTATTTTAACTTTAAAACATTGATCAAAAGATAAATTATGCGCCCTGGCATGTAAAGATATTGGGAGTTGGCTTTCATTTCCTACACTAGCCCTATGATTATTTAGTCTAATATTAAGTGGTGTTGTTGTTTCACCGATATAAAAGGCATCACAAGTCCTGCACAGAAGTTGATATACTATATTTTTTGAAATACAACTGCAATGAAAGGGAACCCTGTAACTATTAGTAGTATTTGGACTGGTAAAAAAAGGACTTAGATCTAACAGAGGACAAGTTTTACAACGTGTACGACCACAAGGTTGAAGTCCAAAAGTATTATTACCAATAGAGAAATTTTGATTATTTTTTGTTTTGTTTAATATTGATCTAATATTAGGTGGTCTGCGGAAAGATAAAATTGGCGGTGAATCTAAGAGATCCTTAGTGGATGCATCATTAGAAATGATGGGGAATAAATCAGATAATATATCTCGCAGTTTCTCAGCACCAGGAAAATAAGTGGTGCTAAGGAAGATTTTATTATTATTATTATTTTTATTTGAAGTAATTTTAGGTTTTGGTATATATTTTACTTCAGAGTTTAGAATATGTTTATCCAATAGAGGAGCAGGGTATTTTCTTTCAAGAAGAGATTGCTTTAGATTATTGAGATATTTATCTAAATTTTCTTTGTTGTTAACTAAACGGTGTCCGCGAATGGACATTGAATAGGGAATGGATCTCTTGGTGTGAAATGGATGACAGCTATCAAAGTGTAAATACTGTTCTTTATTTGTAGGTTTTATATGAATCGCGGTTTTAATTTTACCTTCGGAAATTGTTAAATCAACATCTAAGAAAGTAATTTGTGATTTAGAAATGGTATGAGTGAAATTCAAAGGGCCAAAATTATTTAGGTCGTCAAGAAAGGTTGTTAGAGTAGTTTGTCCGTGTGGCCAAATCATTACTATGTCGTCAATAAATCTATACCATAATATGGGTTTTAAATTTTGCGTTTGAAGAAAATTTTGCTCGAATAATCCCATGAAAAGGTTGGCATACGATGGTGCCATTCGAGTTCCCATAGCAGTCCCTTTAATTTGAAGATAAAATTCATCTTCAAAGGAAAAAGCATTACACGTTAAGACAAACTCGGCTAATTTGCAAAGAAAATCTGTAGAAGGTATTTGAGGATGAGGTCTCTCATCAAGAAAATAAGAAATGGCTTCCAATCCTAAATTATGAGGAATATTGGTATACAGGGATATGGCGTCAATAGTAACAAATAATAGGTCGTCTGACTTTGGAATTACAGTATTATTTAAAATATCAATAAAATGATAGCTGTCTTTGATATGAGAATTTAGATTTTTCACAAAAGGTTGTAAAAAATAATCTACAAAAGCTGAAATTCTTTCTGTCGGAGAGTTAAAGCTTGCGACTATCGGTCGTCCAGGATTATTAGGCTTGTGAATTTTAGGTAATAGGTAAAAATTTGGAGTTCGGATAGGATCAGGAATTAAAGTTTTAACATCTTCGTCTGATAATTTTTCATTTGATTTATTTTGTTCAATATATTTTTTTATTTTCACTGCAAAATTTTTGTTTGGATCTCTGGATAGTTTTTTATAGAAAGTTTCATCTCTAAGTTGTCTCAAGCCTTCAGTAACATAGTCAGTTTTGTTAAGTATGACAGTAGTGGAACCTTTATCAGCCGGCAAAATGACGATGCTGGTATCCTTGCTAAGACTCTCAAGAGCTGCACGTTCATCTACTGACAAGTTTGATGTTGGTTTGAGGCTATTTAGAAAAGATGGCTGTGTTACTTTGTTTAATAAAATAGTAATAAAATTTTCTACCGGATGATTTTTTGGTAATGGAGGGGGTTCTTTATTAGAGTGTGGACGAAATTGAGATAGTGCATTGTGTAATTTAATATTATTATTGTTATTCTTTTGATTTGAATGCCAAAATTCGCGCCATCTTAAATTACGACAAAATTTAACAACATCATTACCAAAACTAAAATGGTTCACATTTTGAGTCGGTGTGAAATTTAGACCTTTAGCTAATACTAAATATTCATTGTGGTTAATTACTTTAGATGACAAGTTTTTAACAGCATTTTTTTCTCTAGGAGATGGACCTTGTATATTATTAGAATATGATACTGATGGTGTTATACTGTTATTAATTTGGTTTACTAATGTGGCACGTATTGGTACGGAATCTGATACTAATGGAAATATATTGTTAGTAATTTGGTTTACTGATAGGGTGTGCATCGGAGAGGAAAGAGTACCTTGGTGAACTGCTGGGATAACATTTCGAAGTGAATTTGAATTCCTTGTTTTGTTAACGTTGGAATGACTGTAATTTGAAATGGAAACTGGATTCAAAATGTTTCGTGTATTGTTACTTGGGATAATGCAAATTTTCTGAAAGTTCTTTAGTAAATTAAGGAACTTTTTATCGTGTTTTAATCTAATATTTCGTAAATCTGTTACAGAATTGTTAACTATTTTATGAGCTTCTTGAAATAAGAAAGGAGAATGTGTTGTTATCATGTTAACATAAAAACACAGTGAGTTTAAATGTTTATCAACTAAAATTTGATATTCATTTCGCAAAACAGACGTAATTTCCATTGAATACCTTAAACGGATTGCGGTGAAATCATATTGAATTTCTGTACTAATTGCTGCGGAAGGAAATTTTGGTAATAACCCTTTAGGGCAAATGTTGTTTTCTAAACATTTAGAAAGAAATTCAACGTGTCCCGTGAATTTAGCTGTCTTAAGTGAATGGTAATTTATTTGGTTTAACCACTGAGTGTACATAATGGATGTGATTGCAACATAATTAAAATTAGGTAATATTTTAATATTTGATTGTAAATGTGTAAATTATTATTTTTTCAAATTGAAATTATGTTTATTACTAAATAAATGAAATGATAAAATAATGAAAGGGCACTTATCTGGTCTGTGGTGACCAGGAGTGACTCCACGCCTTATTCTTCTCTTCCTTCAGCGCTTGCTAGGTGTTTCCTGCTGTGGTATTTCAAAATGGCAGCGGTAACACAACAATGCGAGACGAGAATGAATGCTGGAAAATAATAGGCGATTAGTGTTTCTTAAATATTAATGATTGTTATAAAATGTATATCAATATTTCGGCTCAGCCGTCGTCAAGATATGTGACATTTCTGAAATCGAACAATTCGTTGAAAATTTAAATTCAAGGAATCGAACAAAAAGAAATGGATTAATAATATTTTACACGATTTAGTTAAGGTACCATAACCAACCGTGCAAAACGTTATTTTAAATGAATGATTATAAATTAAAATAAAAAGCATTTGATGATTATGATAATATGATAAACCTTATTAATTTTGCCTATTGAGACCGGAACCTTTGCAAGCGCCTAAAATATAAATATAAGCTAATTCCCAAGATTTGACGTCCCTTTCTTTTGCATTATCACCCAGGCATTTTATTATTTTAACTTTAAAACATTGATCAAAAGATAAATTATGCGCCCTGGCATGTAAAGATATTGGGAGTTGGCTTTCATTTCCTACACTAGCCCTATGATTATTTAGTCTAATATTAAGTGGTGTTGTTGTTTCACCGATATAAAAGGCATCACAAGTCCTGCACAGAAGTTGATATACTATATTTTTTGAAATACAACTGCAATGAAAGGGAACCCTGTAACTATTAGTAGTATTTGGACTGGTAAAAAAAGGACTTAGATCTAACAGAGGACAAGTTTTACAACGTGTACGACCACAAGGTTGAAGTCCAAAAGTATTATTACCAATAGAGAAATTTTGATTATTTTTTGTTTTGTTTAATATTGATCTAATATTAGGTGGTCTGCGGAAAGATAAAATTGGCGGTGAATCTAAGAGATCCTTAGTGGATGCATCATTAGAAATGATGGGGAATAAATCAGATAATATATCTCGCAGTTTCTCAGCACCAGGAAAATAAGTGGTGCTAAGGAAGATTTTATTATTATTATTATTTTTATTTGAAGTAATTTTAGGTTTTGGTATATATTTTACTTCAGAGTTTAGAATATGTTTATCCAATAGAGGAGCAGGGTATTTTCTTTCAAGAAGAGATTGCTTTAGATTATTGAGATATTTATCTAAATTTTCTTTGTTGTTAACTAAACGGTGTCCGCGAATGGACATTGAATAGGGAATGGATCTCTTGGTGTGAAATGGATGACAGCTATCAAAGTGTAAATACTGTTCTTTATTTGTAGGTTTTATATGAATCGCGGTTTTAATTTTACCTTCGGAAATTGTTAAATCAACATCTAAGAAAGTAATTTGTGATTTAGAAATGGTATGAGTGAAATTCAAAGGGCCAAAATTATTTAGGTCGTCAAGAAAGGTTGTTAGAGTAGTTTGTCCGTGTGGCCAAATCATTACTATGTCGTCAATAAATCTATACCATAATATGGGTTTTAAATTTTGCGTTTGAAGAAAATTTTGCTCGAATAATCCCATGAAAAGGTTGGCATACGATGGTGCCATTCGAGTTCCCATAGCAGTCCCTTTAATTTGAAGATAAAATTCATCTTCAAAGGAAAAAGCATTACACGTTAAGACAAACTCGGCTAATTTGCAAAGAAAATCTGTAGAAGGTATTTGAGGATGAGGTCTCTCATCAAGAAAATAAGAAATGGCTTCCAATCCTAAATTATGAGGAATATTGGTATACAGGGATATGGCGTCAATAGTAACAAATAATAGGTCGTCTGACTTTGGAATTACAGTATTATTTAAAATATCAATAAAATGATAGCTGTCTTTGATATGAGAATTTAGATTTTTCACAAAAGGTTGTAAAAAATAATCTACAAAAGCTGAAATTCTTTCTGTCGGAGAGTTAAAGCTTGCGACTATCGGTCGTCCAGGATTATTAGGCTTGTGAATTTTAGGTAATAGGTAAAAATTTGGAGTTCGGATAGGATCAGGAATTAAAGTTTTAACATCTTCGTCTGATAATTTTTCATTTGATTTATTTTGTTCAATATATTTTTTTATTTTCACTGCAAAATTTTTGTTTGGATCTCTGGATAGTTTTTTATAGAAAGTTTCATCTCTAAGTTGTCTCAAGCCTTCAGTAACATAGTCAGTTTTGTTAAGTATGACAGTAGTGGAACCTTTATCAGCCGGCAAAATGACGATGCTGGTATCCTTGCTAAGACTCTCAAGAGCTGCACGTTCATCTACTGACAAGTTTGATGTTGGTTTGAGGCTATTTAGAAAAGATGGCTGTGTTACTTTGTTTAATAAAATAGTAATAAAATTTTCTACCGGATGATTTTTTGGTAATGGAGGGGGTTCTTTATTAGAGTGTGGACGAAATTGAGATAGTGCATTGTGTAATTTAATATTATTATTGTTATTCTTTTGATTTGAATGCCAAAATTCGCGCCATCTTAAATTACGACAAAATTTAACAACATCATTACCAAAACTAAAATGGTTCACATTTTGAGTCGGTGTGAAATTTAGACCTTTAGCTAATACTAAATATTCATTGTGGTTAATTACTTTAGATGACAAGTTTTTAACAGCATTTTTTTCTCTAGGAGATGGACCTTGTATATTATTAGAATATGATACTGATGGTGTTATACTGTTATTAATTTGGTTTACTAATGTGGCACGTATTGGTACGGAATCTGATACTAATGGAAATATATTGTTAGTAATTTGGTTTACTGATAGGGTGTGCATCGGAGAGGAAAGAGTACCTTGGTGAACTGCTGGGATAACATTTCGAAGTGAATTTGAATTCCTTGTTTTGTTAACGTTGGAATGACTGTAATTTGAAATGGAAACTGGATTCAAAATGTTTCGTGTATTGTTACTTGGGATAATGCAAATTTTCTGAAAGTTCTTTAGTAAATTAAGGAACTTTTTATCGTGTTTTAATCTAATATTTCGTAAATCTGTTACAGAATTGTTAACTATTTTATGAGCTTCTTGAAATAAGAAAGGAGAATGTGTTGTTATCATGTTAACATAAAAACACAGTGAGTTTAAATGTTTATCAACTAAAATTTGATATTCATTTCGCAAAACAGACGTAATTTCCATTGAATACCTTAAACGGATTGCGGTGAAATCATATTGAATTTCTGTACTAATTGCTGCGGAAGGAAATTTTGGTAATAACCCTTTAGGGCAAATGTTGTTTTCTAAACATTTAGAAAGAAATTCAACGTGTCCCGTGAATTTAGCTGTCTTAAGTGAATGGTAATTTATTTGGTTTAACCACTGAGTGTACATAATGGATGTGATTGCAACATAATTAAAATTAGGTAATATTTTAATATTTGATTGTAAATGTGTAAATTATTATTTTTTCAAATTGAAATTATGTTTATTACTAAATAAATGAAATGATAAAATAATGAAAGGGCACTTATCTGGTCTGTGGTGACCAGGAGTGACTCCACGCCTTATTCTTCTCTTCCTTCAGCGCTTGCTAGGTGTTTCCTGCTGTGGTATTTCAAAATGGCAGCGGTAACACAACAATGCGAGACGAGAATGAATGCTGGAAAATAATAGGCGATTAGTGTTTCTTAAATATTAATGATTGTTATAAAATGTATATCAATATTTCGGCTCAGCCGTCGTCAAGATATGTGACATTTCTGAAATCGAACAATTCGTTGAAAATTTAAATTCAAGGAATCGAACAAAAAGAAATGGATTAATAATATTTTACACGATTTAGTTAAGGTACCATAACCAACCGTGCAAAACGTTATTTTAAATGAATGATTATAAATTAAAATAAAAAGCATTTGATGATTATGATAATATGATAAACCTTATTAATTTTGCCTATTGAGACCGGAACCTTTGCAAGCGCCTAAAATATAAATATAAGCTAATTCCCAAGATTTGACGTCCCTTTCTTTTGCATTATCACCCAGGCATTTTATTATTTTAACTTTAAAACATTGATCAAAAGATAAATTATGCGCCCTGGCATGTAAAGATATTGGGAGTTGGCTTTCATTTCCTACACTAGCCCTATGATTATTTAGTCTAATATTAAGTGGTGTTGTTGTTTCACCGATATAAAAGGCATCACAAGTCCTGCACAGAAGTTGATATACTATATTTTTTGAAATACAACTGCAATGAAAGGGAACCCTGTAACTATTAGTAGTATTTGGACTGGTAAAAAAAGGACTTAGATCTAACAGAGGACAAGTTTTACAACGTGTACGACCACAAGGTTGAAGTCCAAAAGTATTATTACCAATAGAGAAATTTTGATTATTTTTTGTTTTGTTTAATATTGATCTAATATTAGGTGGTCTGCGGAAAGATAAAATTGGCGGTGAATCTAAGAGATCCTTAGTGGATGCATCATTAGAAATGATGGGGAATAAATCAGATAATATATCTCGCAGTTTCTCAGCACCAGGAAAATAAGTGGTGCTAAGGAAGATTTTATTATTATTATTATTTTTATTTGAAGTAATTTTAGGTTTTGGTATATATTTTACTTCAGAGTTTAGAATATGTTTATCCAATAGAGGAGCAGGGTATTTTCTTTCAAGAAGAGATTGCTTTAGATTATTGAGATATTTATCTAAATTTTCTTTGTTGTTAACTAAACGGTGTCCGCGAATGGACATTGAATAGGGAATGGATCTCTTGGTGTGAAATGGATGACAGCTATCAAAGTGTAAATACTGTTCTTTATTTGTAGGTTTTATATGAATCGCGGTTTTAATTTTACCTTCGGAAATTGTTAAATCAACATCTAAGAAAGTAATTTGTGATTTAGAAATGGTATGAGTGAAATTCAAAGGGCCAAAATTATTTAGGTCGTCAAGAAAGGTTGTTAGAGTAGTTTGTCCGTGTGGCCAAATCATTACTATGTCGTCAATAAATCTATACCATAATATGGGTTTTAAATTTTGCGTTTGAAGAAAATTTTGCTCGAATAATCCCATGAAAAGGTTGGCATACGATGGTGCCATTCGAGTTCCCATAGCAGTCCCTTTAATTTGAAGATAAAATTCATCTTCAAAGGAAAAAGCATTACACGTTAAGACAAACTCGGCTAATTTGCAAAGAAAATCTGTAGAAGGTATTTGAGGATGAGGTCTCTCATCAAGAAAATAAGAAATGGCTTCCAATCCTAAATTATGAGGAATATTGGTATACAGGGATATGGCGTCAATAGTAACAAATAATAGGTCGTCTGACTTTGGAATTACAGTATTATTTAAAATATCAATAAAATGATAGCTGTCTTTGATATGAGAATTTAGATTTTTCACAAAAGGTTGTAAAAAATAATCTACAAAAGCTGAAATTCTTTCTGTCGGAGAGTTAAAGCTTGCGACTATCGGTCGTCCAGGATTATTAGGCTTGTGAATTTTAGGTAATAGGTAAAAATTTGGAGTTCGGATAGGATCAGGAATTAAAGTTTTAACATCTTCGTCTGATAATTTTTCATTTGATTTATTTTGTTCAATATATTTTTTTATTTTCACTGCAAAATTTTTGTTTGGATCTCTGGATAGTTTTTTATAGAAAGTTTCATCTCTAAGTTGTCTCAAGCCTTCAGTAACATAGTCAGTTTTGTTAAGTATGACAGTAGTGGAACCTTTATCAGCCGGCAAAATGACGATGCTGGTATCCTTGCTAAGACTCTCAAGAGCTGCACGTTCATCTACTGACAAGTTTGATGTTGGTTTGAGGCTATTTAGAAAAGATGGCTGTGTTACTTTGTTTAATAAAATAGTAATAAAATTTTCTACCGGATGATTTTTTGGTAATGGAGGGGGTTCTTTATTAGAGTGTGGACGAAATTGAGATAGTGCATTGTGTAATTTAATATTATTATTGTTATTCTTTTGATTTGAATGCCAAAATTCGCGCCATCTTAAATTACGACAAAATTTAACAACATCATTACCAAAACTAAAATGGTTCACATTTTGAGTCGGTGTGAAATTTAGACCTTTAGCTAATACTAAATATTCATTGTGGTTAATTACTTTAGATGACAAGTTTTTAACAGCATTTTTTTCTCTAGGAGATGGACCTTGTATATTATTAGAATATGATACTGATGGTGTTATACTGTTATTAATTTGGTTTACTAATGTGGCACGTATTGGTACGGAATCTGATACTAATGGAAATATATTGTTAGTAATTTGGTTTACTGATAGGGTGTGCATCGGAGAGGAAAGAGTACCTTGGTGAACTGCTGGGATAACATTTCGAAGTGAATTTGAATTCCTTGTTTTGTTAACGTTGGAATGACTGTAATTTGAAATGGAAACTGGATTCAAAATGTTTCGTGTATTGTTACTTGGGATAATGCAAATTTTCTGAAAGTTCTTTAGTAAATTAAGGAACTTTTTATCGTGTTTTAATCTAATATTTCGTAAATCTGTTACAGAATTGTTAACTATTTTATGAGCTTCTTGAAATAAGAAAGGAGAATGTGTTGTTATCATGTTAACATAAAAACACAGTGAGTTTAAATGTTTATCAACTAAAATTTGATATTCATTTCGCAAAACAGACGTAATTTCCATTGAATACCTTAAACGGATTGCGGTGAAATCATATTGAATTTCTGTACTAATTGCTGCGGAAGGAAATTTTGGTAATAACCCTTTAGGGCAAATGTTGTTTTCTAAACATTTAGAAAGAAATTCAACGTGTCCCGTGAATTTAGCTGTCTTAAGTGAATGGTAATTTATTTGGTTTAACCACTGAGTGTACATAATGGATGTGATTGCAACATAATTAAAATTAGGTAATATTTTAATATTTGATTGTAAATGTGTAAATTATTATTTTTTCAAATTGAAATTATGTTTATTACTAAATAAATGAAATGATAAAATAATGAAAGGGCACTTATCTGGTCTGTGGTGACCAGGAGTGACTCCACGCCTTATTCTTCTCTTCCTTCAGCGCTTGCTAGGTGTTTCCTGCTGTGGTATTTCAAAATGGCAGCGGTAACACAACAATGCGAGACGAGAATGAATGCTGGAAAATAATAGGCGATTAGTGTTTCTTAAATATTAATGATTGTTATAAAATGTATATCAATATTTCGGCTCAGCCGTCGTCAAGATATGTGACATTTCTGAAATCGAACAATTCGTTGAAAATTTAAATTCAAGGAATCGAACAAAAAGAAATGGATTAATAATATTTTACACGATTTAGTTAAGGTACCATAACCAACCGTGCAAAACGTTATTTTAAATGAATGATTATAAATTAAAATAAAAAGCATTTGATGATTATGATAATATGATAAACCTTATTAATTTTGCCTATTGAGACCGGAACCTTTGCAAGCGCCTAAAATATAAATATAAGCTAATTCCCAAGATTTGACGTCCCTTTCTTTTGCATTATCACCCAGGCATTTTATTATTTTAACTTTAAAACATTGATCAAAAGATAAATTATGCGCCCTGGCATGTAAAGATATTGGGAGTTGGCTTTCATTTCCTACACTAGCCCTATGATTATTTAGTCTAATATTAAGTGGTGTTGTTGTTTCACCGATATAAAAGGCATCACAAGTCCTGCACAGAAGTTGATATACTATATTTTTTGAAATACAACTGCAATGAAAGGGAACCCTGTAACTATTAGTAGTATTTGGACTGGTAAAAAAAGGACTTAGATCTAACAGAGGACAAGTTTTACAACGTGTACGACCACAAGGTTGAAGTCCAAAAGTATTATTACCAATAGAGAAATTTTGATTATTTTTTGTTTTGTTTAATATTGATCTAATATTAGGTGGTCTGCGGAAAGATAAAATTGGCGGTGAATCTAAGAGATCCTTAGTGGATGCATCATTAGAAATGATGGGGAATAAATCAGATAATATATCTCGCAGTTTCTCAGCACCAGGAAAATAAGTGGTGCTAAGGAAGATTTTATTATTATTATTATTTTTATTTGAAGTAATTTTAGGTTTTGGTATATATTTTACTTCAGAGTTTAGAATATGTTTATCCAATAGAGGAGCAGGGTATTTTCTTTCAAGAAGAGATTGCTTTAGATTATTGAGATATTTATCTAAATTTTCTTTGTTGTTAACTAAACGGTGTCCGCGAATGGACATTGAATAGGGAATGGATCTCTTGGTGTGAAATGGATGACAGCTATCAAAGTGTAAATACTGTTCTTTATTTGTAGGTTTTATATGAATCGCGGTTTTAATTTTACCTTCGGAAATTGTTAAATCAACATCTAAGAAAGTAATTTGTGATTTAGAAATGGTATGAGTGAAATTCAAAGGGCCAAAATTATTTAGGTCGTCAAGAAAGGTTGTTAGAGTAGTTTGTCCGTGTGGCCAAATCATTACTATGTCGTCAATAAATCTATACCATAATATGGGTTTTAAATTTTGCGTTTGAAGAAAATTTTGCTCGAATAATCCCATGAAAAGGTTGGCATACGATGGTGCCATTCGAGTTCCCATAGCAGTCCCTTTAATTTGAAGATAAAATTCATCTTCAAAGGAAAAAGCATTACACGTTAAGACAAACTCGGCTAATTTGCAAAGAAAATCTGTAGAAGGTATTTGAGGATGAGGTCTCTCATCAAGAAAATAAGAAATGGCTTCCAATCCTAAATTATGAGGAATATTGGTATACAGGGATATGGCGTCAATAGTAACAAATAATAGGTCGTCTGACTTTGGAATTACAGTATTATTTAAAATATCAATAAAATGATAGCTGTCTTTGATATGAGAATTTAGATTTTTCACAAAAGGTTGTAAAAAATAATCTACGAAAGCTGAAATTCTTTCTGTCGGAGAGTTAAAGCTTGCGACTATCGGTCGTCCAGGATTATTAGGCTTGTGAATTTTAGGTAATAGGTAAAAATTTGGAGTTCGGATAGGATCAGGAATTAAAGTTTTAACATCTTCGTCTGATAATTTTTCATTTGATTTATTTTGTTCAATATATTTTTTTATTTTCACTGCAAAATTTTTGTTTGGATCTCTGGATAGTTTTTTATAGAAAGTTTCATCTCTAAGTTGTCTCAAGCCTTCAGTAACATAGTCAGTTTTGTTAAGTATGACAGTAGTGGAACCTTTATCAGCCGGCAAAATGACGATGCTGGTATCCTTGCTAAGACTCTCAAGAGCTGCACGTTCATCTACTGACAAGTTTGATGTTGGTTTGAGGCTATTTAGAAAAGATGGCTGTGTTACTTTGTTTAATAAAATAGTAATAAAATTTTCTACCGGATGATTTTTTGGTAATGGAGGGGGTTCTTTATTAGAGTGTGGACGAAATTGAGATAGTGCATTGTGTAATTTAATATTATTATTGTTATTCTTTTGATTTGAATGCCAAAATTCGCGCCATCTTAAATTACGACAAAATTTAACAACATCATTACCAAAACTAAAATGGTTCACATTTTGAGTCGGTGTGAAATTTAGACCTTTAGCTAATACTAAATATTCATTGTGGTTAATTACTTTAGATGACAAGTTTTTAACAGCATTTTTTTCTCTAGGAGATGGACCTTGTATATTATTAGAATATGATACTGATGGTGTTATACTGTTATTAATTTGGTTTACTAATGTGGCACGTATTGGTACGGAATCTGATACTAATGGAAATATATTGTTAGTAATTTGGTTTACTGATAGGGTGTTCATCGGAGAGGAAAGAGTACCTTGGTGAACTGCTGGGATAACATTTCGAAGTGAATTTGAATTCTTTTGAAAAAAATTTGAAACCAGCAGTTCACCAAGGTACTCTTTCCTCTCCGATGCACACCCTATCAGTAAACCAAATTACTAACAATATATTTCCATTAGTATCAGATTCCGTACCAATACGTGCCACATTAGTAAACCAAATTAATAACAGTATAACACCATCAGTATCATATTCTAATAATATACAAGGTCCATCTCCTAGAGAAAAAAATGCTGTTAAAAACTTGTCATCTAAAGTAATTAACCACAATGAATATTTAGTATTAGCTAAAGGTCTAAATTTCACCCCGACTCAAAATGTGAACCATTTTAGTTTTGGTAATGATGTTGTTAAATTTTGTCGTAATTTAAGATGGCGCGAATTTTGGCATTCAAATCAAAAGAATAACAATAATAATATTAAATTACACAATGCACTATCTCAATTTCGTCCACACTCTAATAAAGAACCCCCTCCATTACCAAAAAATCATCCGGTAGAAAATTTTATTACTATTTTATTAAACAAAGTAACACAGCCATCTTTTCTAAATAGCCTCAAACCAACATCAAACTTGTCAGTAGATGAACGTGCAGCTCTTGAGAGTCTTAGCAAGGATACCAGCATCGTCATTTTGCCGGCTGATAAAGGTTCCACTACTGTCATACTTAACAAAACTGACTATGTTACTGAAGGCTTGAGACAACTTAGAGATGAAACTTTCTATAAAAAACTATCCAGAGATCCAAACAAAAATTTTGCAGTGAAAATAAAAAAATATATTGAACAAAATAAATCAAATGAAAAATTATCAGACGAAGATGTTAAAACTTTAATTCCTGATCCTATCCGAACTCCAAATTTTTACCTATTACCTAAAATTCACAAGCCTAATAATCCTGGACGACCGATAGTCGCAAGCTTTAACTCTCCGACAGAAAGAATTTCAGCTTTTGTAGATTATTTTTTACAACCTTTTGTGAAAAATCTAAATTCTCATATCAAAGACAGCTATCATTTTATTGATATTTTAAATAATACTGTAATTCCAAAGTCAGACGACCTATTATTTGTTACTATTGACGCCATATCCCTGTATACCAATATTCCTCATAATTTAGGATTGGAAGCCATTTCTTATTTTCTTGATGAGAGACCTCATCCTCAAATACCTTCTACAGATTTTCTTTGCAAATTAGCCGAGTTTGTCTTAACGTGTAATGCTTTTTCCTTTGAAGATGAATTTTATCTTCAAATTAAAGGGACTGCTATGGGAACTCGAATGGCACCATCGTATGCCAACCTTTTCATGGGATTATTCGAGCAAAATTTTCTTCAAACGCAAAATTTAAAACCCATATTATGGTATAGATTTATTGACGACATAGTAATGATTTGGCCACACGGACAAACTACTCTAACAACCTTTCTTGACGACCTAAATAATTTTGGCCCTTTGAATTTCACTCATACCATTTCTAAATCACAAATTACTTTCTTAGATGTTGATTTAACAATTTCCGAAGGTAAAATTAAAACCGCGATTCATATAAAACCTACAAATAAAGAACAGTATTTACACTTTGATAGCTGTCATCCATTTCACACCAAGAGATCCATTCCCTATTCAATGTCCATTCGCGGACACCGTTTAGTTAACAACAAAGAAAATTTAGATAAATATCTCAATAATCTAAAGCAATCTCTTCTTGAAAGAAAATACCCTGCTCCTCTATTGGATAAACATATTCTAAACTCTGAAGTAAAATATATACCAAAACCTAAAATTACTTCAAATAAAAATAATAATAATAATAAAATCTTCCTTAGCACCACTTATTTTCCTGGTGCTGAGAAACTGCGAGATATATTATCTGATTTATTCCCCATCATTTCTAATGATGCATCCACTAAGGATCTCTTAGATTCACCGCCAATTTTATCTTTCCGCAGACCACCTAATATTAGATCAATATTAAACAAAACAAAAAATAATCAAAATTTCTCTATTGGTAATAATACTTTTGGACTTCAACCTTGTGGTCGTACACGTTGTAAAACTTGTCCTCTGTTAGATCTAAGTCCTTTTTTTACCAGTCCAAATACTACTAATAGTTACAGGGTTCCCTTTCATTGCAGTTGTATTTCAAAAAATATAGTATATCAACTTCTGTGCAGGACTTGTGATGCCTTTTATATCGGTGAAACAACAACACCACTTAATATTAGACTAAATAATCATAGGGCTAGTGTAGGAAATGAAAGCCAACTCCCAATATCTTTACATGCCAGGGCGCATAATTTATCTTTTGATCAATGTTTTAAAGTTAAAATAATAAAATGCCTGGGTGATAATGCAAAAGAAAGGGACGTCAAATCTTGGGAATTAGCTTATATTTATATTTTAGGCGCTTGCAAAGGTTCCGGTCTCAATAGGCAAAATTAATAAGGTTTATCATATTATCATAATCATCAAATGCTTTTTATTTTAATTTATAATCATTCATTTAAAATAACGTTTTGCACGGTTGGTTATGGTACCTTAACTAAATCGTGTAAAATATTATTAATCCATTTCTTTTTGTTCGATTCCTTGAATTTAAATTTTCAACGAATTGTTCGATTTCAGAAATGTCACATATCTTGACGACGGCTGAGCCGAAATATTGATATACATTTTATAACAATCATTAATATTTAAGAAACACTAATCGCCTATTATTTTCCAGCATTCATTCTCGTCTCGCATTGTTGTGTTACCGCTGCCATTTTGAAATACCACAGCAGGAAACACCTAGCAAGCGCTGAAGGAAGAGAAGAATAAGGCGTGGAGTCACTCCTGGTCACCACAGACCAGATAAGTGCCCTTTCATTATTTTATCATTTCATTTATTTAGTAATAAACATAATTTCAATTTGAAAAAATAATAATTTACACATTTACAATCAAATATTAAAATATTACCTAATTTTAATTATGTTGCAATCACATCCATTATGTACACTCAGTGGTTAAACCAAATAAATTACCATTCACTTAAGACAGCTAAATTCACGGGACACGTTGAATTTCTTTCTAAATGTTTAGAAAACAACATTTGCCCTAAAGGGTTATTACCAAAATTTCCTTCCGCAGCAATTAGTACAGAAATTCAATATGATTTCACCGCAATCCGTTTAAGGTATTCAATGGAAATTACGTCTGTTTTGCGAAATGAATATCAAATTTTAGTTGATAAACATTTAAACTCACTGTGTTTTTATGTTAACATGATAACAACACATTCTCCTTTCTTATTTCAAGAAGCTCATAAAATAGTTAACAATTCTGTAACAGATTTACGAAATATTAGATTAAAACACGATAAAAAGTTCCTTAATTTACTAAAGAACTTTCAGAAAATTTGCATTATCCCAAGTAACAATACACGAAACATTTTGAATCCAGTTTCCATTTCAAATTACAGTCATTCCAACGTTAACAAAACAAGGAATTCAAATTCACTTCGAAATGTTATCCCAGCAGTTCACCAAGGTACTCTTTCCTCTCCGATGAACACCCTATCAGTAAACCAAATTACTAACAATATATTTCCATTAGTATCAGATTCCGTACCAATACGTGCCACATTAGTAAACCAAATTAATAACAGTATAACACCATCAGTATCATATTCTAATAATATACAAGGTCCATCTCCTAGAGAAAAAAATGCTGTTAAAAACTTGTCATCTAAAGTAATTAACCACAATGAATATTTAGTATTAGCTAAAGGTCTAAATTTCACACCGACTCAAAATGTGAACCATTTTAGTTTTGGTAATGATGTTGTTAAATTTTGTCGTAATTTAAGATGGCGCGAATTTTGGCATTCAAATCAAAAGAATAACAATAATAATATTAAATTACACAATGCACTATCTCAATTTCGTCCACACTCTAATAAAGAACCCCCTCCATTACCAAAAAATCATCCGGTAGAAAATTTTATTACTATTTTATTAAACAAAGTAACACAGCCATCTTTTCTAAATAGCCTCAAACCAACATCAAACTTGTCAGTAGATGAACGTACAGCTCTTGAGAGTCTTAGCAAGGATACCAGCATCGTCATTTTGCCGGCTGATAAAGGTTCCACTACTGTCATACTTAACAAAACTGACTATGTTACTGAAGGCTTGAGACAACTTAGAGATGAAACTTTCTATAAAAAACTATCCAGAGATCCAAACAAAAATTTTGCAGTGAAAATAAAAAAATATATTGAACAAAATAAATCAAATGAAAAATTATCAGACGAAGATGTTAAAACTTTAATTCCTGATCCTATCCGAACTCCAAATTTTTACCTATTACCTAAAATTCACAAGCCTAATAATCCTGGACGACCGATAGTCGCAAGCTTTAACTCTCCGACAGAAAGAATTTCAGCTTTTGTAGATTATTTTTTACAACCTTTTGTGAAAAATCTAAATTCTCATATCAAAGACAGCTATCATTTTATTGATATTTTAAATAATACTGTAATTCCAAAGTCAGACGACCTATTATTTGTTACTATTGACGCCATATCCCTGTATACCAATATTCCTCATAATTTAGGATTGGAAGCCATTTCTTATTTTCTTGATGAGAGACCTCATCCTCAAATACCTTCTACAGATTTTCTTTGCAAATTAGCCGAGTTTGTCTTAACGTGTAATGCTTTTTCCTTTGAAGATGAATTTTATCTTCAAATTAAAGGGACTGCTATGGGAACTCGAATGGCACCATCGTATGCCAACCTTTTCATGGGATTATTCGAGCAAAATTTTCTTCAAACGCAAAATTTAAAACCCATATTATGGTATAGATTTATTGACGACATAGTAATGATTTGGCCACACGGACAAACTACTCTAACAACCTTTCTTGACGACCTAAATAATTTTGGCCCTTTGAATTTCACTCATACCATTTCTAAATCACAAATTACTTTCTTAGATGTTGATTTAACAATTTCCGAAGGTAAAATTAAAACCGCGATTCATATAAAACCTACAAATAAAGAACAGTATTTACACTTTGATAGCTGTCATCCATTTCACACCAAGAGATCCATTCCCTATTCAATGTCCATTCGCGGACACCGTTTAGTTAACAACAAAGAAAATTTAGATAAATATCTCAATAATCTAAAGCAATCTCTTCTTGAAAGAAAATACCCTGCTCCTCTATTGGATAAACATATTCTAAACTCTGAAGTAAAATATATACCAAAACCTAAAATTACTTCAAATAAAAATAATAATAATAATAAAATCTTCCTTAGCACCACTTATTTTCCTGGTGCTGAGAAACTGCGAGATATATTATCTGATTTATTCCCCATCATTTCTAATGATGCATCCACTAAGGATCTCTTAGATTCACCGCCAATTTTATCTTTCCGCAGACCACCTAATATTAGATCAATATTAAACAAAACAAAAAATAATCAAAATTTCTCTATTGGTAATAATACTTTTGGACTTCAACCTTGTGGTCGTACACGTTGTAAAACTTGTCCTCTGTTAGATCTAAGTCCTTTTTTTACCAGTCCAAATACTACTAATAGTTACAGGGTTCCCTTTCATTGCAGTTGTATTTCAAAAAATATAGTATATCAACTTCTGTGCAGGACTTGTGATGCCTTTTATATCGGTGAAACAACAACACCACTTAATATTAGACTAAATAATCATAGGGCTAGTGTAGGAAATGAAAGCCAACTCCCAATATCTTTACATGCCAGGGCGCATAATTTATCTTTTGATCAATGTTTTAAAGTTAAAATAATAAAATGCCTGGGTGATAATGCAAAAGAAAGGGACGTCAAATCTTGGGAATTAGCTTATATTTATATTTTAGGCGCTTGCAAAGGTTCCGGTCTCAATAGGCAAAATTAATAAGGTTTATCATATTATCATAATCATCAAATGCTTTTTATTTAAATTTATAATCATTCATTTAAAATAACGTTTTGCACGGTTGGTTATGGTACCTTAACTAAATCGTGTAAAATATTATTAATCCATTTCTTTTTGTTCGATTCCTTGAATTTAAATTTTCAACGAATTGTTCGATTTCAGAAATGTCACATATCTTGACGACGGCTGAGCCGAAATATTGATATACATTTTATAACAATCATTAATATTTAAGAAACACTAATCGCCTATTATTTTCCAGCATTCATTCTCGTCTCGCATTGTTGTGTTACCGCTGCCATTTTGAAATACCACAGCAGGAAACACCTAGCAAGCGCTGAAGGAAGAGAAGAATAAGGCGTGGAGTCACTCCTGGTCACCACAGACCAGATAAGTGCCCTTTCATTATTTTATCATTTCATTTATTTAGTAATAAACATAATTTCAATTTGAAAAAAAAAATATATATATATATATATATATATATATATATATATATATATATATATATATATATATATATATATATATATATATATATATATATATATATATATATATATATATATATATATATATATATATATATATATATATATATATATATATATATACATGGAAAAATACATAAACCACAAATATTTCACTAAAAACTAATAAAAATAATTTGAAATACAGTAGTTCACTTTTTGTAACAGCATTCGTGTTTTTTATTCGTTTTAATGTTTTTTACTTGTTTTATCTTATTTTAAGATAAAACAAGTTCTCGGATTGCAAACGCCGTATCCTTTTATCATATGTTTAATTATGTATTTGAAATTTAGAAATATTTTTCGAACAGTCATCCTATATTTAGGAAAGGGTATCCGCTGATTTATGCAATGCGCTTCATTCATCATTTTTTGCTTAAATCAATTCTATCTTCTTCTTCTTCATCAGCGCGCATTCGCCCACCGTTGGGCATACGCCTCTCCAATCACTCTCCATCGGGATCGGTTGTCCGTTTCCCTCATCCAGACAGGTCCAGCTGTCTCCTTGATGTCATAAAGTTGTACTGTCCATCATGATTGGAGGTATGTAGCCCGATACCCACCACGTCGGCCACACGTCTTGGCGAGCTCCACACTTTCAGGAAAATATTTCCATTTCCTAGGCTTGTGGCAACCTGGTCGAGTTACCTAACCGCCGAATTACACTATATTCATTAAATGTATTATTTATTGTTGAGAAATTTTCAAAATATATGTTGACACTTAGAATTTAAATTTCGAATTTTCTATCTATTGCAATTCTATCGCAGACACTTTATTTTGCAATACTATCAGCTTGGTTTCTGAGATAGATGGATGAATGGCGATCGTTCCCCGGTGACAAAGGGGCTCCCATTAAACTTACGAAGCGCAGTCGAAAGTGGTTCACATGCATAATATTGGAGAAAGTTTACACTCTTGCTTTACATCACATTTTAGTCTCAATTCAAGTATCACTAATAGGAATATTCCAGTATGCTAATTAATTGTCGTGATATACCCTCGTCAGCTTAATTATCATTTTAGGTATAATAATTAATTATAATTGTTATTTGATGCTCGAAAGGAATTTCGTCTAAGATTGAGATACGATACGGCTAACCCCTAATTATCCAGACAGTCGAAGTGTTTTGCTTAATTGGCGGTCATTAATTATTCTGCCGTCGTCTCGGATTAAGAAAAGTCCTTTGATCTCGTCATCAGTAACAGAACGGGAAAAAATAATTGTTATCACAAGCGTAGCGAAAGCGCCACACAAATCGACTTCAAAGCGTTTTTATAAAATGTGTACATGGGACGCATTTTACGATATTTTATTTTTCAGTATCTTATCTACATATTCGAGCAGGGGCTGCAGAATAAAATTTATCTATTCATATTAGGTGCTCACTTTTCCCTATTTTTATCTCTACCTTTTTCTACTAATACTTTTAAAATAAAAGGTCGTACATAAATAATTTAGCAATATTAAAAGAAAATATGATTTGAAAAGAAATTTAATTCATGCAACAGGAGGTTTATTATACAATACAATACAATCAACTACTCCAGTAAATAGGCATTCCTACACTTGGATGCGTCACAAAATTAAATGCTTAAAATTTAATTATTAAAAACATAACTATCATGATAATTGTCAAGGCTGTAATATTATATTTAATATTGCCTACTTACAAATAATCAAAATATACTAATGTCATTAAATAGTAAGAGAGAATATTATATTTAATATTACCTACTTACAAATAATCAAAATATACTAATGTCATTACGTAGTAAGAGAGAATATTATATTTAATATTACCTACTTACAAATAATCAAAATATACTAATGTCATTAAATAGTAGAGAGAATAATATATTAAAATAGAAATGTTAATTCTATGTAGAATAATCAACGTAAAACAATTTTATTTTCAATCCAGCAATATGCCTTCGTATTTTTTTAAACATAAATAGATGTATACTAAATTATATGAGAATTATAATGTCAGCTATCATAATTCCGTTATGTTTAAAATTTTACAAATTTTGCTAATTATCAACATGGAAAATAAACTCGAAATTTTCAAACTCCCTTATACCATAAATTGGGTTTCTTACCAAACTATTTATAATTATCTTTTTAAATTGGTCCTCTCCAAGGCTTTTCATTTTATCTGGAATCTTATTATAGAAGGACAATTTTTTGTGTATAAAACTGTATCGCACTTTGCTAAGTCGCTGTCGGTTTATTTGGAGATTGGATTTATTCCTCGTATCGTGATGATGAAAATCACTATTCACCGGAACTTCTGCTAGGTGTCTACGAGCGTACATAATATTTTGGTAGATGTAGGAAGAAAATAGAGTGAAGATTCCTGATTCTACTCTTCTTCTTGGAGAGACTCTATATAAACTGCGCTCTTTTCTGGAGGAGAAAAATTCTTTTTGAGTTTGGTGCCATTCCCCAAAACAGAAGGCCATACGTTATGAGGGAGTGGAAATATGCGAAATAAACAGATTTAGCGGCTTCAAAACCTTTATCTTTCTAATAGCGAATACTTGCTGCCTGTTTTGTGGGTACGATTTAATGAGTGAATTGGCCACTCCTCTAATTCCATAATGGTTTAGCTTGTCTACCAGGGTATTGATGTTTATACAGTCGAATGCTTTGCTTAGATCGCAGAACAGTCCTGCTGAAAGCATCTTCTTGTTTCGACTATTCTCAATCATGAAACATGCATACAGCGCGGCATCCTGTGTAGATTTTTTTATTTTTTTTGTCCGGAATCCATATTGACTGTCTGAAATGACCACAAATTTTTCAAGGGAACCATTTAGTCGTTTTTCGGTGACCTTCTCCAAAATTATTGAGAAATTGCTCAGTAGGGCTACGGGTCGATAATTTTCTACGCTCGTGGGATCGCCGTCTTTTATATATCGGTGTAATCATGGCTACTTTATGACAATCTGGAAATATTCCCTCTGAAAAGCTTAAATTGTAAAGATATGTTAGACAAGGTGCCAGTACACGTTTATGGATTTTAATTACGCTAACAGGTATATCATCGAGACCAGTTGATTTTTTGTTCTTTGAAGAGTCGATGCATTTTTCTATTTCTTGATTGTTGATTGATAGTTTGATCCTAATTAAATGTAATCTATGTAGAACTCTTTGGATGCTTTCTATTTTTCTAGTTTTCATATATTTTCGTTATTGAATTGCTGATTTTCTATGTTTTTCATTATTTCTGTTTATTTTTATTTTTCTAGTTTTTAAGTTCTTGGTTTTTTTTAATTTCTATGTTTTTTTTTAATATTAGTTTTTTATACACTTTTTTTATAATTTGAAATGTAATTTCATTTGTAGAAATACTATTTTTTGTTATACGTAATTTCTATACCCAGATCGGGTTTATGAAAATAAATTTTTCTTATTTCTTCTTATTTCTTCTTATTTCTTATTTCTTGGCACTGCACATTTTTTTACTGAGAAGTGATATTATATATGTATTGAAATTTTAGAAGTAATTTAATAAAACTGAATCGCATGTGTAGAATTATTCACAATAATTATCATCCCAAGGAACTCAGGCTAACAAAACTGCACATGAGTAATTTTTAAATAACGTAACGATTGACATTAAATTATTAATAAATTAACCCCTCTTCGCGAGAGGAGGGGTAAACACATTTTTAAAAACAAGCTTTTATTAAATACTCTGTCCCGAGCCAATCGCGGGTGCAGCAGCTATGTCATAGTGGAACTTAGAACTGGCTGTCATAATTGAATGCATATACAAAATTTAGTTTCTGATCTGATGACCGTTGAGGAGTCCCCTCGTTAGAATCCAACCCTGGGTGCAGCAGCCCTGTCGCAGTGAAACTTTGAACTGGCAATCTTAATTGAATGCGTATACAAAATTTCATGTCAGTGCTGTTGACCGTTGAGGATTCCCCTCGTCGGGAGCCAACCCTGTGTGCAGAAGCTATGTCATGGTGAAATTTATAACTGGCTATCATAATTTAATGCGTATAAAAAATTATGTGTGTGTGCTGTAGACCGTGGAACAGTAGTCTCGTTGGGAACCGATCCTGGGTGTAAAATTAGGCCATGCTCATAATAAAAATGCATTGTCATCGGAACTGAACCAACCTGTAAAATTTCAACTTCATAGGATAATAGGAAGTGGTTTTAATTCAGCTTGCAAATTTTATCTAAACAAACTAATAAACGAACGAATATTGCAAGGTAAATATGTCTTATCATTATGTCTTATCATTATGCCATGTTTTCAACAAACCAATGAATCAGAAATTCTTCAAATAATAAACCAATTGAAAGCATGGTATTTCCTCTTTTGTAATAAAACAAGAAAAATCATACATAGTTTCTCCCTTAGTCCATAACCTGAGCCTAAAAATAAGAGTAAAATGTATCATAACACCTATCTTTAAAAGCGGTGATTCGTTGGCTGCAGAGAAGTATAGACCTTTCACTCTTGAGTACGCTGAGTGAAATTCTAGAACGGCGGTCAAACGTGATCAAACGGCGTCTTAACATTTTTTTTAGGCGAATACAATATTTTGGCACATAACCAGTTTGGCTTTCGGAACGAGCTAGGTACAGGAAATGCGTTAATTGAACTCACTGAACATGTCAAAGAAGCTTTAGATAAAGGAGAGAAATGTGCGGCCGCCTTGCAAAGGCTTTCGACACTGACTCGCACCCCTTGCTGATGACTAAACTGAAACGGATGACTAAACTCGGAGAAAATGTGCTAGAGTGATTTAAATCGTATCTATCAGAATGACTGCAGATGACCAGACTCTGCTAATAATATAGTTCTACGCAGCAGGGTAGCGTGTTGGGTCCAATTCTCTTTTTGGTGTATTTGAATGATTACTGCAAACTCCTGGCGATAGGAAAGCCTTGCCGACGACACGGTAAAAAACTAAAATTACTAAAGAAGAGATATAACGAGTTTGGTCGCAAGTGGAGTATTGGGTGTGTTAATTGTATTTTTTCAACTTAATTTCAGCGAATAAAATTATCTGCTATTGTTTTTGAGTAATTACAGTGAAACTCGTAAGATAATGAAAATATAAATATTTAGATTTTAAAATTATACTTTGCATGCGTAGTTCTATGTATAACTTTCTTTTAATTATTTTTAAAATATTTTTCTAGGACATAATTAATGGTTAGTTTAAATTTCATCTAATCAATTGCATATTAGAATAAAATAAATTTCATTAACAAAGCAAAAACGCCTTTGTTACGTACGTGCATATATTTAAAAAAAATATCTGGGCATTTAACAAAAAAATCGGTTTCATCACCTAAGACTTTCCCGGTAAGTAGACAACCCCCCCCCCCCCAATCCCTTGCGCCAACCGATCCTCTCGAGCCAATTCTTATTATATTTGTTTATTTTCCGTAGTAATCAAATGGTATTTTTTTAAATGGTATATATTTATTAAAAAGAGTATTTTCAATAATATGGCGGATTTTAAATATTGTTTGTGTCTCTTGTATAAGAGATATTTCAACCAAAATGAGATATTCCAACCGATTCCAATATGTTCGTGATTTTGTTCCAGCAGTGCATCTGTGTAGGGAATTTCAAGTCTCTAAGTCCAATATTTTGAGATTGAAGTATGACTAGCACACCCTCTGGTAGACCGATTTCAGCCACAATTTTTTCAACTCTTGCCCTGACAGAATGATGTCTGCATGCCAAATTTCAGCTCAATTGTACGAAGCATTTGAGCGCTATCGTGGAGGAATACACACAGACAGACAGACACACAAACAGACTTCAGGAGATGGTCATAATCATATCGAGGGCGGGGGGGGGGGGGAGAGGGTATAAATGCATGTATCCGTCTCCATCTCGAAAAAAAAATGCGCATTCAGAATACTTTACCTCCTCGTCGGTTGGTAGGCCGGTAAAGTGAAATGTAAAATTTCCAATTACGAGGGTGGATCCCTATGCTCATCCCCTGACCTAGTTTCGATTTATGTAGAACTTTAAATGTATACTTAATAAAAAGCTACATTTATATGTTGGCAACCCCTGAATTTACAAGTTCCAACTTGTGTCAGTGACGTCACAGCGGGCATCGCATCAGCCGATGTATGCTTTATTGCCGAATTGGACGCGAAAGAGAGAGAAATATTTGCTGAAAAAGCAGTTGTCGCCAAATAGACATCCATGCCGATTTAACAGTGATATTAGGGGATTGTACTCTGTCTTACGACGTAGTGAAGAGGTGGTGACGCCAGTTAGAGTGCGGAAGAGAAACCCGTGAAGAAGAACTTGGCGGAGGTCCCTCAATAACCGTCAAAACCGAAAAAAAATACAGAAAAGTCCACGATATAATTCTTAAAGATCGTATGGTGTCTTTGCATCAAATTGTACAGGAAACAGGCTCCTCATTTCATTTAGTTCAAAACATTACATCTAATGTTTTAGATATGAAAAAACTAACGGCAAGATGGGATATCCGAATGCTTTCAGCTGATCAGAAGCGTGCCACAGAGGACATTTGTCAACGGCTTTTGGACACTTTTCGCCGCAATAAAAGGACTTTATTAATCGATATGAGACAAGGGACGAAACATGAGTACACTATTATGATCCAGAGGCAAAAATTCAGAGCAAACAGTGAAAGCATAGGGGTTCACCTCCTCCTCGAAAGTTCAATCTGTGGCGTCAGCCAACAAGGTTATGGCCTCAGTATTCTGGTATGCTAAAGGAGTATTATTGATTGATTATCTTTAAAAAGGAGCTATTGTAACATGCTCTTACAATGCGCAACGAATATCAAAGTTGCGTGAAGCCATAAAAAAAAGAGACGGGAAAAGTTGTGGAAAGGTGTTCTTTTCCATCTGGACAACGCACCACCACATAAGTCCTTGGTTGCAATGGCTGCCATTCGTGATGCAGGATTAGAAATTATGAAGCACCACCCATATTCTCCAGATTTTGACCCAAGTGACTACAGACTGTTCCTAAAACTCAAAGAAGACCTCAGGGGAAAAAAATCGACCAATTATGAAGTGATGTGGGCCGTAAATGGGTAGTTTGACAGATTCCGAGAACATTTCTTCAAGGGAGCTATTGGAATATTGAAACGCCGATGGAAAATGTGTGTTGAACTGAAGGGGGACTGTGTTGAAACATGAAATTTTGAAAATTTGCTTTTGAGTATTATTTCTAGATCAGGAGTGGGGCATAGGGATCAACCCTAGTATTATCATTTTTTCTAGCCAATTAATCAGTATACCATATGATAATTATATTAATTACGGGAAAGGTAATATTACGGCCTTTGAAATGTATCATTTTCGATGTGCTATTTGTAACAGTTTAATTAAATGAATAATTTTGGCACATTTTTTTCCGAAATTTCCTTTATAGAGCGGCAACTTAGAATCAAATACGAGTATAAAAACAGTCAAATTGAATATGGGAATACAACTGTGGCGCAACGACCTATGTACATTTGAAACCACTCGCAAACTGAACAAATTAAGCTTCATTGCAACAACATTGTTTCGTTGTAATATAACTTTTGCAATTGTCTTTGATAATTGCGCTTAGTTCTGGGGGGAGGGGAGGAGGAGGGGGGGGGGGGGAGGACGTAGCCAGAAGGCATCAGTCGTCCGAACGTCACAACAATGGCTCGGTAATGAACCAGCAGCAATTGGAGAGACGACGCTAATGAAATTACTTGCGAATTCTACCCGCCATAGCATTTGCGCTTTCAGCCGTACAGTACAACAAGACCCCCTCTCCCCTTCATCCTACACCGCCCCTACCCTCCCCCGCCCCTTGCCTGGCTGACTTGCTGTTTATTTGTGTTGCGCCTTCTGTGCAACACAGCCTTATCCAACACAAATAGGTCGCCGAAAGAAATTTTCATCTAAGAAAGAAATCTCAGGGATTTTGTTGTAACACAAACAAGAAAATTGTTGTAAGAATCAAGCTTTGACACCAAACTCAGAAATATCGAATTAGTTGTTTGCTCCTCTTTCGAAGCAGTTTTTAAGGTCTTTTTGGGCAACGGAAAAGATTGTTACTATTTTGCCATTGTGAATGATCTGCTGAATGGCTACAAGAACATGGGGTGTAGAATGTTGCCTAAAATTAACTTCTTACACTCCCCTCTTGATTTCTTCCGGATAATTTGGGAACCGTAAGGAATGAGCAGAGTGAATGCTTTCACGAAGATATCCTTACGAAGGAACACCGTTATTACCATCACTGAAACTTTTCGATGATAGTCATAGTCGTAGTCATAGTCATATTTTATTAATTTCAAAAAGTACATACCGTAGAATACGTCAATTTACATTTGCTAGAAGTTATTCACAACTTCATTACGTGTACATATACTTTTTATATATAAAGGTAATGCACCTTTGGATCGATTATAAAAATCAAAATCAAACAGACTCAAATAGCAAAAAATATAAACAAGTTTTTAAAAATAGTCAATCTAAATTGTAATAAATATAATCAGTTAGAAAAAAACATTAAGTTTTACAATAAAATTAACAATACAGTAACAAAATACAGAAAAAAATAATTTGATAAATCATAAATTTTCTTTTAAAAATTAAGGCGGCCTTGTCAAATTCGTCAAAATTATAGAGAGCTTGCATGGTTAGGTTTCTTTTTATGCATTTCTTAAATGCAACCTCTTGAAATATTTTAATTTCTGCTGGCAACGAGTTCAAAAATTTAAACCCCAAATATAAAAAATATTTCTGGTATAAAGAAAGCCGCACTTTGGGAATTACTATATTATTTTTATTGCGAGTGTTATGTTCAGGCAGACTCGAGTGCTTTTCCTCAAATTTGTTTTCGGATAAATTAAGCACTGATATATAAATTCAGATTTAAAGTTAATATTTTTTTATTTTTAAAGATCGGAGCACAGTGGTCGTCTGTCTCTTTTTGACCCAAATATCGTCCTGATAGCTTATTTTTATATGTGACATGTACATACTTTTGGGGACTTGTTTAGGAAGAGCGATGGAGCGGCAAATAAAAGAAAAGTCTTAGTCTTAGTCCCATTTTTCGAATACCAAAGAAGATTAATTTTAAAAATGTTGTAAATTTATTTAGTGAACTAATGAGAAAAAATCTGTGGACTAATTTAGACTTTCCATTGGCATCATGTCCATTGGCCATGCACATATAAAATATTTTTTGAGTTCAAAAATTCTGAATACGTCTATCTTGTTTATTTTAATTATTTCAATATTCGCCAGCACTGTGTTTGAATCTGTTGGGGAGTTAATGGGCCCTTGCTGAGTTGGCCACGAAGACCCATCTGTTCAGGGTTGGTCACACTCACGGGTCAACACCTATCCGACGGCCTCCACGCATGAAGTGCGAGCCTGGGTAGGACTCTGGCCCTATGGTCAGTTTACCCTAGGAATCAACCTTCTGGCGCTCCTGGACGGTCTGCGCACCGTGCGGCGTAAGCCAATCGACTGTGCACTCTGACTAACAGTCGGGGGAGTCTGGAAGCGGTACTGTTTCCTATAGAGCGGGGGTGGTTGCGGATCTTACGGATTTCCATATTAATTGTAAATTATCTTTATTCACGTCCGCAGGTTGCTCTTGAAATTACCATCGGCCATCCGTTCCGGGGTTAACAGCCGGGCAAAGGACGCCGAAGTCCGCGATAGATTCGTTAAACACCGTTTCACCGCTTCGTAAGGGATAGGACCTCGAACTCGTAACCAATCGAGAGACCGGAGTAATCTGGTTACAATTGGAAGTAAGGGCGTGAGTGTAGGCCCGCTGGGTAACATTCCTGGCTATCTCGCGGTCAAAGCGTTGGCCTCTTACGGGCTTGTGGCGTAGCTATGTGGTGGACTGTTTTGTCCTCAAATCTTCTGCGCTCACACCAGGGAAAAAGAACGACTAATCGTTAAAACTTCCCGAGGTGACGGGCTTGCCCGCTGTAGTCGACAACCCAAGTTGTGTTTGAATCTGCTGTGTATGTCGAAATTGTGTCGTGGTAGTGAAAAACTGATTTTAACAGTGAATTCAGCATTGTAAAATTTGGTAAATTTAACGATTTACAAACCAAATGCAGAAAAAGTGAATCTCCAACTTCGATAAAAAACACATTACTCGACTCAGTGAAAGATATCTACTATTAAGTAGAGATCTATAATACACTACTCGTAAGACATGAAGTTTAAAAGAAAAGAAAAATACCTCTCTTTTATCAGCAAGTGGATACTTGAGACAGACTGTATTATGGTATTGTATGATACGAGTATATGATACGCCGTATGTTCCCGCTCTGAATTTATCGTTACAGACTTTCTTGCAACTGATCTCTTCTTTTCTTTGCCGGGAATTTCCACCTGACCGCTTCCTATGGCCTTACATTGGATGGAGCTGGATACAGTCGCCGAGGAAAATATGTTTATTTTATGAGCATACATTTTAAAATATTTTTGGCCGTGGCGGCCAAAAGCTATATGAAGCATAATTTTGTGGCCTGGTTGTGAGAACACAAAAAATAATTTTAATACAATTATGCCAGGTTTTAAAAACACGACCCTTAAGCTATCATTTCGTTAAAACGAAATTGGTAAATTACTTCCATATTAATTGTAAATTATCTTTATTCTGTTACTGTTTTCCAAAAAAATAAAAACGAGCGAGATTTGTCCTCAGTTTTTGAAAAACCTAGAGATGATTCTCAATATTAAAGAATACTATTTACACCAGCGTATGGTCTATTTGCATAGTACCAAGACAGTTTTTGGAACTTCCATACCAAAAAATATTTAAAAGAAATGAAATTACGTAATTTTCATAAATGTTATGGAAAAACATTACTTTTTTTTCTATTTTTTAGAGATACTTTTGAGTGTTATAAAAAATAACACAGTGATCTTAAGTTATTTTATTACTGTAATCTAATTTTTACTTTATAAAAACTATTTATTTGATAATTGATTATATTATAATGATAAGCCAAATCGACTATATTAGACAACGCGCGAAGCCGAAATCGTCATTCGTAATTGGCCACTGCCAACGGTGGGACGTATTTCTTTGTCACCATTTAAAAGCGTAGTTCATAGACATTGAAATCAAAAAATCTACAATAACTATAAGTAAGATAAAAAACGAATTTAAAGCGTGAGGTTTGTAACACCCGACGTTTCGGCGACGTGGCAGTCTCCGTTGTCTAGAGTAGACTAAAACAGCTGTCAATCCGTTGTTCCGCGGGTAGGACCGCATACCGCTGCCGATACTGCGTAGATAATATTGGTGAAAATCCGTCGGGAGTACGACACTGTACCCTGTCTTACGTCCTTGCCTTCGGCGTTCGGCGGTGGAAACATTTTAAGAAGAGGGTTCCACGTAGAAGAGAGTTTGTAACTGTCGTCTCTATTGAAGTTCGGGGCTCTTCTTATTTCAATGGCCACCCGAATCATGCGAGGAAAGTAGAATTGTTCTTTGGATAGCATAATGGGATTTTGAAACTGCAGCCAGTGGTTACATGCACTGTCCGATATATGTTCACAGATCGCCGAATTTCCTCGCTTTCCTCAATATTAAAAAATATTATTACACGCTTGTGCAAATAGTATTTTTTAATATTGAGAATCATCTCTAGGTTTTTCAAAAACTGAAGACAAATCTCGCTCGTTTTTATTTTTTTGGAAAACAGTAACAGACTAAAGAAAATTTACAATTAATATGGAAATAATTTACCAATTTCGTTTTAGCGAAATGATAGCTTATGGACGGGGTTTTAAAAATCTAGCATAAATTGTAATTAAATTCTCTTTCGTGTTCTCACAACCAGGCCACAAAATTATGCTTCATATAGCTTTTGGCCGCCACGGCCGCCACGGCCTCTTAATATATCTTATAATCAAACATCGAATAGACGTGTTAGACATAAATAAAATATGAGACACGATGAATGCAAATTGGAATTTATCTATATATATGTAGTATCCGCAACCTAAAGAGGTGTCTTCACCGCACTCGTCGCCGCAAATTTGCAACGCCCGAAATAATGTCGATCCCTCCGCGCCGGATATTGGGGTAAAACAGTGTGTTACCCAGATATCGCTCTTTCCAACGAAATTCGAAATAAGTATATCTAGTTATCTTTTGCTAGGGCTACGACTGACATTTTAATAAGGACTTTCAGAAATATCGCGCAAATACAGTTATTACAACTTGTCGATCGATATTGACAATATATTCTTGACAACCTGACAAACACTGTGATATCGCGTTTAGGTCGTGAATAACACTAAGTGGACTAAACAAATGAGCGCTGGCTTTGTTCAATTATAGATACTCCCCCCCCCCCCCACTCCCCACCCCTCCCCTCCCTTCCTTCTTTTCTCGTTTGCCCGCGACTCAAACTCAAGATCATATTGGTGATTTGACTACATACGGAAGTATGTTAGCTTAGTTTTAGAGATGTTTGGACGTAGGTTTAGCGTTTTTAGATCTACTTCTCTGTTCTCATGTCGTTGACATCCAACACATCTCATTTAAACGCGAAGCTTTCGAAATTCTGAGGAAGGTTCGCCTTCGCCAATATGGACGTGGATTTTATTATTATTTTCTTTTTTATCACCCGACACGATCAATGAGATGCAGATGCTTTCTATGATCTGGCCGAATTTGAGGGTCATGACTTTTCTAATATTGTGCCTATTTAAATGACTTTAAAAAAGTGGAGCCTTTATGTCTGGTTGTTTTATTTCATCTTAAAAATTTTCTTTTAATTTTTAAATGCATGGCGTGGCTTTAATTTGATTATTTAACATTTTACTGACAACTTGAAAAATACGATAAATAACTTTTAATACGTATCTCGACAAATTATTGAGTTTTTCAATTATTAGGCTTCTACTTTGATTATTTATATTTATATTTATAGTCATATTTCGACAATCTAGTAGTTACATTTTTGACTAACTACGTTAATTAAAGGGTAGTAAAGAGACTACCTAACACAATTATTTTAACACATCCAAGAGCGGTTTTTATCCGTCAGTTGGATAGGACGAAATTTTAATGCAATGTAATGTAACGAGTACACGTTTTGTTATTATCAAAATGCCTATCATCGTATATGTCTTCCGAGCTGATTTTAAAGACGTTGCACGAAAACAATAATATGTTTAACTCAGTAACTGTAAACAATGGCGTCTCTCTCTACCTTAAGGCAGCTCACAGACGCGGACTACCGTCCGCCCGCTTTCGCTCTATTGTCTACTGCCAAAAGTAAGTCACGAGCATGGCTATTTTTCAGCACTTCAATGGTTATTAACATGATTTATGCCCACGAGAATTACAAAAGATGCCGCGAACGAGGTCAGCAGAGCGAGTTTTTCTCTCTTTAAAATGTTATTGCAACTGGCAGCCGGATGGCTCTCGGGCGTTTGTGGATGGATATGTACGGTTCTTTTTTCTTCGGAGGGATGGAGCCGAACCTTTATCGGGTAGTAGTAGTTTTTTTTTATTTTAGGTACCTAGCTATAATATTTATGGTTGGGCGCCAGTTGTAAAGTGGAAACCATCGAGGTTTTTTATCATATTAATCGCGATTAATTCATTGTCAATGTACGAGTGTATATATATATATATATATATATATATATATATATATATATATATATATATATATATATATATATATATATATATATATATATATATATATATATATATATATATATATATATATATCTTATATATAAAATTCTCGTGTCACAATGTTCGTTCCCGTACTCCTCCGAAACGGCTTGACCGATTCTCATGAAATTTTGTGAGCATATTGAGTAGGTCTGAGAATCGGCCAACATCTATTTTTTATACCCCTTAGTGATAAGGGTTGTCCACCCTTAACATTTTTCTTTAATTTTTAGACATTTTTTAAATTTCTTTATTTTTTATTATGTCGCATTAAAAAATACATACAACCCTAAATTTTTACCCTTTTATCACCAACCCCTATTTTTTAATAGCCATTTTAGTAATTTAATCATTTTTCATCCCCGGTCGATAACTGATCAATCGTCATTTAATTAGTTATCCCCGCCAGTTGTCTACAGGTGTCACTTCTGACCCAGTAAACAGTACACAGTTGTCGGCCATCATTATTGTTTATGCATCAAGTGTAGTAGTAACGTTGACAATTATTATTTTGCTATCTCAGTGTAACTCTCATATTAACTATTAATCATTCCTATTTTATTAATAATAATAAAATTATCAATTTAGAGTGTATTTTGCACGATTAGTTAATCAAGTGATTTTCATAACCTCAAAAGTACTCAACACGTGGCACGAGCTTCCACCAACAACGGCTTTTGTGTTGTAAGTATACTTTTTTTTATTTATATCGAAAATGTTGTTGGAAACGGTCAAAAAAGATTCGGTGGAATTTAATTTTTATTAAAATTGGGCAAACTTTTTTTAGTATTAATTTTTTTTTACCATTTCTAACCATATATTTTCGATATGATTATGAAAAATAAAAATTTTCGCTTTTGTAAATCTTATATATAAAATTCTCGTGTCACAATGTTCGTTCCCGTACTCCTCCGAAACGGCTTGACCGATTCTCATGAAATTTTGTGAGCATATTGAGTAGGTCTGAGAATCGGCCAACATCTATTTTTTATACCCCTTAGTGATAAGGGTTGTCCACCCTTAACATTTTTCTTTAATTTTTAGACATTTTTTAAATTTCTTTATTTTTTATTATGTCGCATTAAAAAATACATACAACCCTAAATTTTTACCCTTTTATCACCAACCCCTATTTTTTAATAGCCATTTTAGTAATTTAATCATTTTTCATCCCCGGTCGATAACTGATCAATCGTCATTTAATTAGTTATCCCCGCCAGTTGTCTACAGGTGTCACTTCTGACCCAGTAAACAGTACACAGTTGTCGGCCATCATTATTGTTTATGCATCAAGTGTAGTAGTAACGTTGACAATTATTATTTTGCTATCTCAGTGTAACTCTCATATTAACTATTAATCATTCCTATTTTATTAATAATAATAAAATTATCAATTTAGAGTGTATTTTGCACGATTAGTTAATCAAGTGATTTTCATAACCTCAAAAGTACTCAACACGTGGCACGAGCTTCCACCAACAACGGCTTTTGTGTTGTAAGTATACTTTTTTTTATTTATATCGAAAATGTTGTTGGAAACGGTCAAAAAAGATTCGGTGGAATTTAATTTTTATTAAAATTGGGCAAACTTTTTTTAGTATTAATTTTTTTTTACCATTTCTAACCATATATTTTCGATATGATTATGAAAAATAAAAATTTTCGCTTTTGTAAAACAGTCTAATGTTTACATGAATATGTAAATGAATGTGTGTACAACCAAATATTAAATACATTATAACTAGGGCCAAGATTTTTGCCGTGATTTCATTTTAACATTTTACAATTAATGCTCTTAAGTTTTTGACATTACGGCAAATATATTTGATCTTATAAAAATGTAATTTTAATTTTATTTTATTAAAAAAATGTAATTTAACAATTAAGATTTTCATAGTTTCCAAAAATTTGAATCAATCATTATGAATCTTTATTTTGAAATATCGATGGAAATATTGGTTGTATGAGAAAATTATAAGAGACAATTTTTTTCGTGAAATTTAATTTTTTACAACTTTGGTCTGAATTTTTTTTTCATAAAATTTATATTTTTGGTATAATTTCATAAATTCGAACTAATCATTTCAAAACTGCGGCAAAAATCCTGGCCCTAATTATACCTTTAACATTTTTCATCATTAAGTAATTTCATTAATTCTATTTATGTGTGTTTTGTACAGTGAGCAATGCCAAGAAAACGCAAAGGGACTGATTTGAGCCGTAATACAAGTAAATCTCGAAGCTTGGGAAATAGAAGATCCGAAAGAACCGAAGAACAAATCCAGCAACAAAATACTGATGCACGTGTCAGAATGGCGCAATTGCGTCAAGAAGAGTCAGAAGATACACGAGCTGAACGCAATGAAGTACGCCAAATCGAACTGCATCTGATTTAATGAATACTGAAATGAATCGTGAACTGCAGTACAGCACTGTAGAAATGGCAGCGATTGTTGCCCGCAATGTCCCACTAATGAATGAGGAACAAAGAACCATTTATGATCGCATTATGCTCGCAGTTTCAGCTGGACAAGGTGGGTTCTTCTTTTTGGATGCACCGGGTGGACCTGGCAAAACATTCGTTATTTCGCTAATTCTTGCTGAAATACGATCAAATAATGGCATCGCATTGGCCGTTGCATCATCGGGCATTGCAGCAACTTAATTGGATGGAGGCAGAACAGCTCATTCAGTATGCTGCCACTAAATATTCAGAATAACCCTGACGCAGTATGCAACATTAAGAAACAATCGTCCATGGCCACCGTGCTAAAACAGTGTAAAATTATCATCTGGGATGAATGTACTATGGCACACAAACATTCGCTTGAGGCGTTGAACAGTACATTGAAAGATATTAAAAACAACGACAAACTATTTGGCGGAACTCTGTTGGTCCTTTCAGGTGATTTCAGGCAAACACTTCCAGTCATTCCACGTTCAACATACGCTGATGAGATCAACGCTTGCTTAAAATCATCTCCATTGTGGCGTAATGTTGAAAAAGTACAGCTGAAAGTAAATATGCGCGTTCAAATGCTTCAAGATCCATCCACTGTAACATTTTCAAAACAACTCTTAGATATCGGTGATGGAAAAGTTGCTATAGATGAAACTGGATACGTAAAATTACCGACCGATTTCTGCACAATCGCTGATTCGCAAGATACTCTCATTGAACAAATATTTCCCGATGTACACACACAGTACATAAATCATGAGTGGCTTGCAGAAAGAGCAATTTTAGCGGCAAAAAATGTAGACGTTGACAATTTAAATCTGAAGATACAAATGTTGTTGCCAGGGAACTTGGTATCATATAAATCTATTGATACAGTTTGCGACGACAACGAAGCAGTAAATTTTCCCACAGAGTTTTTGAACTCACTGGATTTGTCAGGCATCCCACCGCATAATTTACAATTAAAGGTTGGATCTGCGATTATCTTGCTTCGTAATTTGAACCCGCCCCGGCTGTGAAACGGTACGCGATTAGTCATTCAAAAATTAATGAAAAACGTGATCGAAGCCAGCATTTTAAATGGCAAGTTCCGAGGTGAAAATATATTAATACCACGGATTCCTATTATACCTACAGATGTGCCAATTCAATTCAAACGTATTCAGTTTCCGATTAGATTGGCATTTGCAATGACAATCAACAAATACCAAGGTCAAACGATGTCTATTTGTGGCTTAGATTTGAGAACAGCATGTTTTTCACACGGACAATTATACGTGGCATGCTCTCGAGTGGGTAAACCATCCAGTTTGTTTGTGTTAGCTAAAGATGGACTAACAAAAAATATTGTTCACGCTATAGCATTAAGAGATTGATATTGTTTGTTAGTGTTACTGTCGTAATTGATTAATTAATGATATATAATTTTAAGGAATAAATTATAATAACTTAAAAATAATGTTTGCCTTTTGTTATTTTTATATTCCCTCATCGTTCACAGTGCTCCATGCCTATTTCACGCATATACCACATTCTTACACACTTACAATAAGTAAGCTATTTTTTGTCTACACTAGAAATTACTTAAAAATTATTTATATGGCAAAACAACGTTTGCCGGGTCAGCTAGTATATATATATATATATATATATATATATATATATATATATATATATATATATATATATATATATATATATATATATATATATATATATATATATATATATATATATATATATATATATATATATATATATATATATATATATATATATATATATATATATATATATATATATATATATATATATATATATATATATATATATATTGAAATATTTGATAGTTTTGTGTATATATTCTTTTTAGAATTGATCAATAAGATGATTATAAAGTAAATAATTATAAAAGCCACTTACATCGTGACGAAGGATTCCCTTGATCGGATTCGGGAATGCTTTAGGTGTTAACGAGAATGATGAATGCCTCTCACTTGCGGAAAGAGGAGTAGGTTTAAGTTTTACTTCGTCACGATGTAAGTGGCTTTTATAATTATTTACTTTATAATCATCTTATTGATCAATTCTATATATATATATATATATATATATATATATATATATATATATATATATATATATATATATATATATATATATATATATATATATATATATATATATATATATATATATATATATATATATATATATATATATATATATATATATATATATATATATATATATATATATATATATATATATATATATATATATATATATATATATATATATATATATATATATATATATATATATATATATATATATATATATATATATATATATATATATATATATATATCTATATATATATATATATATATATATATATATATATATATATATATATATTTATATATATATATATATATATATATATATATATATATATATATATATATATATATATATATAAAACGGGAAAACCTTCCAGCTATGTAAGTGGCTTTTATTATTTTTATTTTTTCATCAAAGTGTCATCCTTTAAACGAATTCTTAAAAAAAAGATTTTACAAAAAACCAATCAAATATTAACAATATATATATATATATATATATATATATATATATATATATATATATATATATATATACAGTGGCGGATCCAGGGGGGGGGCTAAGGGGCTGAAGCCCCCCCCTAAACCTAAATAAACAAAACTTTCAGATTTGTTACTAAACTGTATATTAAAAATCTGTTAGTTCAGCTCAAAATTTAGAGACAGCACCAAAAAATGCTACATCCAAACAAAACAATCCAGAATCAGCTGATTGAATGTTGCCATACTCTAATTATGAAAAATATAATAAAAAAAGTGAAAGAAGCAAAATATTACGCTGTACTTGGCGACGAAAAAACAGATGCTAGGAGCAACTGAGTATATGCATCAGGTACTTGGATATACAAAAGAGCACAATACATGAAGAGTTCATGTGCTTTTTATCTGCAGTTGACTTGAGTGGTGCTGCTTTGAGCGATCACATTCTTCAAGAATTAAATCGAGCCGGCCTGCAGACTGAGAACTTGAGAGGTCAAGGTTATGATGGAGGTGCCAATATGTCTGGAAAGTTGAATGGTGTACAAGCCCGCCTAAAGCAGGTCCAACCGCTTGCTGTTTAAGATGCGATTCCACCAGTGTGCAGAACTGTGCGGCACTGCAATGCACATTGTGCGACACAAATGTTTATTCTGGTCGACTCACTAAAGCAAACAATAACAAATTGTGCGCGAACATTCTAGAAATGTTCGCGCACATCTGTATACTTTTGTGCGCGCACACATGCAGGCAGTGGACTCGCGTCGACGTGTACAAACCTGTTGTGCGCGAACTCAGTCTTGCTTCCGCTACCGGAGTGAAAACATTGATTTGTGCGCGTACATTGTTAATTAACCAAGCTAAATATGGATTGGACGAATGATAAAATTATTAATTTTATTCAAGCTATTGAAACTTATCCTGTATTATGGGATTCTAGTCACAGTGATTATAAAAATAAAAACAAAAAACACGACGCCACTCAAGAGTTGGCCCAAAGTTTCAATTGTGACTCGACTGAGGTAATGAGAAAATGGAAGATTATTTTGGCTCAATACCGAAGAGAAAAGAAGAAAATCGCGGACTCAAAATCTTCAGGTTCTGGGATTTTAGATATATATAAGCCGAAATGGTTTGCTTATGCATATTTGAATTTCTTTCATGGAAGGGATGAGCCGAACGTCAGCTTGAACTCACACGACGAAATAAATGAACAGGTAGGTACGTTTTAAATGTTTATTTTCTTACCTCTAATATTATTACTTAGATACCTATACTATTTACGCCAGTGTTTCTTGCCATGGCACCATTCCGATGTCAGTTTGGAAATAATGTGCAAATTCTTCTCTTATGTTTTTCGCATCGCCAGGGGGTCTTCTTCCAACATGTCTTAAAGGCAGTAAGTTTGCCATGCCTGCATCACGCCGCCAACTTCCATCGATAGTGCAATGAGTAATTTGGTTCTCAGTATCAAAACAGCCAGCAGAAGTATAAAGTTGTGAAGACGATTTTTGTGTTATCAAAAAATTATGCAAGTAACAACATGTCAGTGTTATCAATTGTGTCTTTTCTGGAGCTAACAGAATAGGTTTCCTGAGTACGCGAAATACACCGGACATAATGGCGAATACGTTTTCCACAATACGTCTCGCTCTGCTCAACCGATAATTAAATATTCTCTCTTTTGATCTTTTGTCATGTTGACCGGGATATGGTTTCATTAAATTTATATCTAACGCAAAAGCATCATCTGCCACAATGACATGTGGAATTGATTTGTTCCTTCCGGGTAACGGGTAAGGTTCAGGCAAATTTAATTTTCCTTGCTGAAGATTAGCATAGAAACCAGTATTTTTGAAAACACCACCATCCGATATTCTTCCTTTACAACCGACATCTACGTACGTAAACTTATAATTTGCATCAACCAGTGCTAAAAGCACAATGCTGAAATCACCTTTGTAATTGAAAAAGTCGCTTCCAGTATTACTTGGAGCTTGAATAACAACGTGTTTGCCATCCATAGCCCCAATGCAATGAGGGAAATTCCAAAGATGGTCAAATTGGCGCTCTAAGATCATCCATTCTTCTAAAGTGTTAGGCATCTGAAAAAGGAAATTTTATTACTATTTCAGGTATCACAAGATATTATTATCCAGAATGACACAGTAAATGAAGATCAAGAGTCTCTTCATGAAAGGCCAGTCGAAAAGTTTAAGGCTCCGAAGAACTCGCTTAAACGCCGTATTGTCGATGAAGACCCGAGAATCGCCCAAGCTTTGTCCATTATGAATAACGTAAACAAGCAGATGGAAGCAAAAAAACCTGATGACGAAGACATTTTTGCTGCAGCCGTCGCAACGAAATTAAGGAAAATTAGAGATGAGCGAACCAAGATTTTAGTACAAAGGGATATAGATAATTTATTGTATGACGCTATTATTGGTACTGGAAAATATGTTACAACTCCAATGCCTTCACCGTATTCAGATTCGTCAAATTGTCAGAGTCAAGGACCGGCTTCAAGTTTTCAGGTCCGCGATAATGATTATTCAGATCTTTTACGTCAGAATGATGACGAAACAATATCTTGGCATGAAATGTAATGCAATAAAAGTGACTAAAATAAAATGGTATATTATTTTTATTTTCTTACCTTAATATTTTCTTTCAACACGCTTATCAACGTCTTACAAGTCTCAGGTACAATCCGAGCAATAAGCTCTTTTGAAACTTTAAATAAGAACATTAAACTTGCAAAAGAATCTCCAGTAGCAAGATATATTAAGGTGATTGCAAGCCTTATTGAAACAGGGACACATTTTCTGTAGTTGGTATCTTGCTTAGCAATAAAAGGACTAGTTACATTAACCAGCAACTCAAAATCTTCGCAAGATATACGTGTGAAGTTTTTAAATCCACTCAATGGATCTATTTTTATTTCTTCTAGAAATTTATTCGTTTCTTCATTCCGTCGCTGTAGTAACGGCCTCACCCAACATCGCGGTTTCTTCCTTCGTTTCTTTTTAAGGAGACTACATAGTAAAACACATGCTGCAGCACAAAGCACTACGTTTTCCTGCCCGTTCATATTAACTACTGAACTGTCTCGGCAGAAACTCTGCTCAGTGAACATGTTCGCGCACAAGTGTGCTGAACTGTGCGCTTACAAAAGTTACGCACAGCCTTACCAGTGGAGACGGAAGCCAAATGCGACACCAGCTTAGTACCTGCACTGTTGGAGTTTTGCACAAAATGTGTGCAAGCAAATGTGCTGCACACTGTTTTGGTGGAATCGCACCTCATGCATTGTGCAGCACACAAACTAAACTTGGCTATCTTGAAAGCCTGTAGCTTGCCGAGTATTCGCAATATGATGGAAGTTGTAGGTAGTGTAACTAATTTTGTGCGAGAGTCAGCAAAAAGGTCGGAACTTATCAAACGAGCTATTCTCGAAAAACATCTGGAGGAGAAAAAAGTAAAATTAAAGGGCTTCAGTGACACGCGTTGGCTTGAAAAGCATGATGCACTTCTTAAATTTAAAGAGATCTTTGACTCTATTGTACAGTTCCTTTCCTTGAGGAAATGGACAGAATATCTCCATCATTATAAAGTGCAGGTCTTCTCGTATCAATTCTACGATTCGATTTCGTCTTATCTCTGACTGAAACCGCTGCTGTGTTTGAAATTACTGTATCACTCTCACGACAACTACAGGCTGTCGCTTTAGACCTCCACCTATGCTACGAGATGGTAGAAACGGTAATAAAAACACTGGAAAGGTACAAAGAAATAAAATTTAAAGAAAGTTTTCAAGAGGTGTGTCTTTTTGTAGAATCTCTGGACATTCCAATACAAGTACCTAGAATTGTAAAACGGTCCTTTTAACTCTCAAATATTGAGGCCTCTGATGTAAAGGAATACTACAGGTCAGGCAAATATTAATCAAATTAAATACCCACTGTATCATGTTTCAATTGCTATACAGTTTTTCTTTCATTTCATAAAATCAGTTTTTTTGTAAAATAGACGATGACAGAAGAGCGCCTGAATGGTTTAGCTACTATATATATACATAGGGACATATCGAGATGTTTACATGCTGAAGAAGTTGTGGAAGAATTCGGACAAAAGTATTCTCGGAGACTAGCAATGTCCAATGAAAAATAAAACTTAATGGTTCTTACGAGTAACATAGTTTTTTATCTTAATTTTCTGTGAAACTTAGTAGAGCAATAAAATACCTTTAAGTAGAATCTGGAATTACTGTTATCATAGGCTACATATTAATCTGTCATAGGCTATATATTAATCCGAAAACTGAAAAGACTTTTTCGTGGTAGTCGGATTTCCAACGTAAGTCGGAAAAAACGGTCGAACGTAAATGTTTCTAACTAACGCTGCCTTAACGATGAGAGATATATGATTAAGTTCTAGAGAAAAGTTGTAGAGCTTGATAATGCCTACAAAAAAGTAAGCGACAGCATATGTCTAACTTTTATATTTAAGTCACAAAAAGTAGTTTATCTAATTAAAAAAATAATTTAAATCGTTAGGTCATGTTTATTTTTCATATTATCAACAATTATGAATTATTATCAAAATAAATAAATTTATCGTCTCATGTGTAAAACAAAAGACTTTTCCCTTTTACTGCATAAATAGCTAAAGGATAATACGACATAGGTATGGAACCGCGACCGTGTCGTCTGTCTGTACTTCTATACTAATATTATAAAGAGGTAAAGTTTGTGACGTTGTAGGAAGTAATCTCTGGATCTACTAAACCGATTTTGAAAATTCTTTTACCAATAGAAAGCCACGTTATTTTTGAGTGTTATAGGCTATATATTAATCCGAAAAATGAAAAGACTTTTTCGTGGTAGTCAGATTTCCAAAGTAAGTCGAAAGAAACGGTCGAACGAAAACGTTTCTGACTAACGCTGCCTTAACGATGAGAGCTATATGATTAAATTCTAGAGAAAATTTGTAGAGCTTGATAATGCCTACAAAAAAGTAAGCGACAGCATATGTCTAACTTTTATATTTAAGTCACAAAAAGTAGTTTATCTAATTAAAAAAATAATTTAAATCGTTAGGTCATGTTTATTTTTCATATTATCAACAATTATGAATTATTATCAAAATAAATAAATTTATCGTCTCATGTGTAAAACAAAAGACTTTTCCCTTTTACTGCATAAATAGCTAAAGGATAATACGACATAGGTATGGAACCGCGACCGTGTCGTCTGTCTGTACTTCTATACTAATATTATAAAGAGGTAAAGTTTGTGACGTTGTAGGAAGTAATCTCTGGATCTACTAAACCGATTTTGAAAATTCTTTTACCAATAGAAAGCCACGTTATTTTTGAGTGTTATAGGCTATATATTAATCCGAAAAATGAAAAGACTTTTTCGTGGTAGTCAGATTTCCAAAGTAAGTCGAAAGAAACGGTCGAACGAAAACGTTTCTGACTAACGCTGCCTTAACGATGAGAGATATATGATTAAATTCTAGAGAAAAGTTGTAGAGCTTGATAATGCCTACAAAAAAGTCAGCGACAGCATATGTCTAACTTTTATATTTAAGTCACAAAAAGTAGTATTTCAAATTAAAAAAATAATTTAAATCGTTAGGTCATGTTTATTGGTCATATTATCAACGATTATGAATTATTATCAAAATAAGGAAATTTATCGTCTAAAGTATTTAAAACAAAAGACTTTTCCCTTCTACTGTATATAATTTCACTTTTACTGCATAAATGGTTGAAGAGATAAGACACTCACAAATAAGAAACTCACAAGAAGACACTCACAAATATCGGTATATAGTCAAATTGGCATGCAAATACATACATACATATGCAGTAAAAATATAACCCTTCCTTTGGTAGTCAGGAAATAAATCTTAGCAATCAGTACTAACAAAACCACACTCATAATTTCATCACAAGTAAAAAGGTTTACCGCCCAACTAAGTGGGCACGGGTCAGCTAGTTTACTGATATAGCTATTAGGGAGACCGACCCTCAGCCCCCCCCAAATATAAATCCTGGATCCGCCACTGTATATATATATATATATATATATATATATATATATATATATATATATATATATATATATATATATATATATATATATATATATATATATATATATATATATATATATATATATATATATATATATATATATATATATATATATATATATGATAAGGTTTGTAAAGAAATCCGTTTATAGGATGATGATTTTATTTAAAATAAAATTAGTAAAAGCTACTTAAAAAGTAGCGAAGGAAATCCCAGCTTGTATTGGGAAATGCTTATGTTTGAATGAGATATACTTACGGATGTGCACGACTTTCGACGGTGCAATATATATATATATATATATATATATATATATATATATATATATATATATATATATATATATATATATATATATATATATATATATATATATATATATATATATATATATATATATATATATATATATATATATATATATATATATATATATATATATATAGGTAGCGAATGTTTCGTGCAGCTTGGACCATAAGATACATTTTGTTCCCGGATCGGCTCAACTCACGATTCAGCTCCTATTCAGAAGCCACCTCATGTGGAAAGCTACCCCGGGTAAGACTCTCGCATCTCAGGCCTCACGGCTGGTGGACCGGTTTCTCCTAGCGGGATTGCATCCCGGCGCTACTGGACGGTTTGCGCACTGTTCTGCGATGCCAATCGGATGTGCACTCTGACTAATTGCTGAAAACTATGAAAATAAACTTTCTTATAAACATCGGGGCTAAATGTTAACCTGTCGTCAACCACTCTATAATTGACCATTATGCTACCTGATCTTGAATTCAGAGCCGAGCAAAATATGCCTTTGATCCGCGATAGATTCAAACCGAATCACCGCTGAATTATGGCAGGTAGAGGTCGAGTAAGCAACTTCAGCCCCGTAAACAGTCGGGAGGAGGGAGGTATCCTGAAGGTTAATTCCAGACGGAAATATCCTACCAAAACTGGTAGCCAGGAGGCGAGGTAACTCCACTGGGTTACTTTCCTAGTGCCTCGCCGTAAGGCGTTGGACTCTGGCGGGCTCTGGACGCTAGGTCTATGCCGTCCCAGAGTCTCTTACGCTCATTCCACGGTTGAAAGAACGATCACATATCGTTATACCAGCCTGGGATGACGGATTTCGCGTATTATAGTCGACACCGCCCTACTATACGAGTATATGAAACCGATTGGTTATATTCGGTATCGAATAGTTTACAATTGTGCAGATTAGGCCATAAGATCCAATGTATTCTCGGGTCGGCCCAACTCACGATTCAGCTCCTATTCAGGAGCCTCCCCGTGTATTTCCCAACCGATTAACCAGGCCTCACGGCTGGTGAAACAGTTTTGCCTGGCAGATTGCCCCCCGGCGCTACTGGACGGTTTTCGCACCGTGCGACGTCAGACAATCGGTTGCGCTCTTTGACTAAATTCTGAAGGAGTGTGGAGATTATGGATATTGTCTCCTAAGCAGCGGTGGTGGATGTTGACCTGTTGTCATGCCACTCTTAAAACGACATGTGGGCCACCTGATCCCGAGTTGTATTACAAAGAACGCCCAAGTCCGCGATAAATTCATATTGAATTAACGCTGTAATAAAACAGATAGATTCCGTTCAAGCGACTTCGTTCCCCATAACCAGTCGGGAGGACAGAGGTATCCTGAAGGTTAATTCGAAACGGAGATATCGTGCCAAAACTGGTAGCCGGGGTGCGAGGTGGACCCACTGGGCTACTATCCTAGTGCCTCGCCGTAAAATCTTGGCCTCTGGCGGGTTCGTGGATTTGCATGAAAGGTAGATTTGTACAATTCCAAAGTTTTCTACGATCACCTCACGGGAGACAGAAAGATCATTATTGTTAGAGCAACGGGTCCGCCCGTTGTAGTAGACATCTCTAAATGTATACGATACCAACTTACAGCTATAGATAAAGACCTTACACAAAGGACCCTACGGCCTGAGTATGACACGGATCATACTAACAAAAAGAAGCAATCATGTAAATGTTTCCGTGATAATATGGCATCTCTAGTAAGTGTCTCAACCGCAGCGAACGCGGGAGCCCGGAGCATAGTAAATAAGAACATATTGAGATGTCAACCACAACGGGCGAACCCGTCACCGCAGGACGTTTTAACGATTCATCGTTCTATAGACCGTGCAGTGAGCGTAGAAGACTTTGGACATTACAAATCCGACGTCTAGCTACGCCACAACCCGCAAGAGACCAACGCCTTTACCGCGAGATAGCCAGTAATGTTACGTGGCGGGCCGACACTCGCGCCCTTGCTTCCAATTGTGACCAGATTTCTCCGGTCTCCAATTGTTTCCGAGTTCGAGGTCGCTTGCGCGGTCCTCTCCCTTACGAAGCGGTGAAACGGTGTACACCGAATCTATCGCGGACCAAGGCGTCCTTTGCCCGACTCTGAACCGGGATCGGATGGCCAAGTAAAATAAGAAGAGTATAACGTCTCCATAGTACGCACCGATTTCGCACTCATACAAGTGCCCGTTGTCCGTACGCTACCACTACATAGATTCTCGGGCGCCTTGGTGCTAGCCAGTCAAGATCGCGCGACAGCGCGATCTTGACTGGCTAGCACCAAGTGACTGGCTAGAAGGCAGGCTTACAGGAAGGCAAGTACAGCACCTTACAGAAACTGCAAGTAATGCTGACATTCACTCACCGTACCCGCGGTTGCTCCCTTTTAAGCATACATCGAAAAAGACTGGCAAAAATATAGAAAAGATACTTTTACCTCAGCATCAAACTCTGTAATCTATTCCCTACCACTAATAACAGCTGGAGTGAAATTTAGTTCTACTCCAGTTGGTAGCATTCCTACACTTGAATGCGTCATTGCGTCTAACATTCTATGTATATTACTTAGAATGTTAGACGCAATGACGCATCCAAGTGTAGGAATGCCTTCCTACTAGATTCCCCTGAATCAATGTATATTAACTATCCTGATAGTTGTGACTATATAAATTAATTATGGTAATTTATACTATATAAATTAATTATGTATTATATAGCCCTGCTGGCTTTCGTAGAGGAACTGGGGTGGGTGGAATAGAGCTACCCCCGTTACACGCAAAATAGGCACACTGGATGTCGACTTGCGGAGGAACGCCCAGTATAACTAACTATAACTAACTATGGTAATTTATAGTCGGTTTGAAAATCATTGATAATTAAAAAATAATCTAATAATGAAAATTGCTGATCAAACAACTCAATACTACATCTCAATAGCTATAATTATCAAAGCAATAATGTGATAGTCATGAAAATAGATAATAATCCTATACTAAAAATGCCAAAATTTCAATTATTTCTCAAATCTAGCAATATAGCCGTCATCGATAAAAAATAAAAATGACGCTCTTTGGAAAATGTTAATTATCAGGAATTGTCCTTTATTTTAAATTGTGATACTCTTGGAATATGAATTCAGCATTAGCGCAAATATAATATACAATATAATAACTCCCCTGCACCTCATGTGCGAGTGTGGCCCGCTGATGCGTAAAAGATACACCACTTGGGTGGTCATTACCTCCAACCTGAGGAGGTAAAACAATTTGGCGCCAAAAGCCTGTTGCGGTTCTTAAATGACACTAGGCTTAGCGCAGAACTATAGTAGGTGGCGTACACAATAGATCAGCAATGGTCGCAGTGTTACAAGGCTCATAAAGACCTTATAGAAAAGCCCCACACAAGAAATTAAAAAAAAATATCCAAATATACTGGATTCTAGACTAAACCATTAAATATTATTTTTTTGAACCTAGGTTGAGTTTTAATTAGTGACATATTTGAAGTGGGTGAATCAGTACGAACAAACAAGCAACTTATAATAAAAAAATGGATATAAAAAAAAATATCCTTTTTCGAGAAAAAAAAATGAAATTTGATGTTTTAAAAAATGTTACAAAAAGAGTTGAGCACGTTACGCCATCTAGCGGTAAGTGAAATGTAGCGTATATTGTTTATTCGCGATATGTTACCGGTTGCTAGATGGCGCAGAGCGCTCAACTCTTGTCAAACCCTAATTAATCAGTCAAGTTTTTCAAATTTACTAATTTAAAAAATCTAATAAAAAGTTTACATTTTTTAAAATATTTTTTCTTGTTTCTTCTAAAAAAACTTGCTTATTTCCTAGTACTGATTCACGCGCTTCAAGGGTGTCACTAAAAAGAAACTCATCCTGTAGTATAATGGGACATGTCCGAGAGCGGATAATTCGCGAATTGGATACGAATGTAATGCATCATGTAATATGTATCTAACAAGACATCGCGACTGAGTAGGCAGTACTTTTATGCCTGTATGCCGTCCAAGCCACTGACGGAGAGCCTTGTACCTTTACTAACGCCATTAGAGAAGTACTGAACATCCATGAAATAACCATTGAGCCATAGCGCTTATAGTTGCCATTTTCGTTACGACTCTAGCGCACGCTGAAGCATCTTATGCAAGTCCCGAGGCACGCAGTTGTTTATTCGTTAGCAAAGTGACTATCCCGGCGAATATTGCCCGGAGAGGTTGTCCCCGGTGTTTTGTCCGCTCGAGTGAAGCAACAAAAGTGCGCCGGGCAACTTTAATACATTTCCGCGCTATCGCATTTGGCGCGCGTCCAAACCCCGCACCATTTTTGTGTTTTATGGGCCAATGAAATTTCTTACCCGTCTGGCGTGATCTTTTGCTGCATTTTTATCGACTGCGCTGAATGCGACCCAATATAGGAGAATTCTAATTTATATTACTTTATTTGATACTCCAGCAATTGACGATTTAACATGGATTCAATTGTTTGATGCCATTACGATAGTTTGATTTTAAACTATTCGAAACATAATCGGGAGTTAGCTAAGGATCAACCTTGGGGCTGCGAAGGGTCACAAAACTATTAAGCACACCTTATATGCCAACCTAACTGGGAGAGGACCAGAACAACACTCCGCAACCATAAAGAGCCATCTCCACGAATGCACGGCTATAGCCAAGCATCACTTCCCTATCAGTCGCCTGAGGGATGGTCTCAAACGAAGCTGACCCTACAAGAGATGAACCAAGAAGCGATGAGAACGAATAATGTCATAACCTGGGAAGGAATGAGATTCAATATATAGGCCAGACGAGGTCTGAGCTGACTCTACAAGAGATGAACCAAAAAGCGATGAGAACGAATAATGCCATAAGCTGGGAAGGAATGAGATTCAATATATAGGCCAGAAAAGGACGGAGCTGACCCTACAAGAGATGAACCAAGAAGCGATGAGAACGAATAATGTCATAACCGGAAAAGGAATAGGATTCAATACATAAACCAGACGAGGAGGGAGCTAGCGGCAGATGTGCTCGTGTCGGTCGTCGATGAGATGGTAACATCGAGCGAACACAGCAGCGAATATTATTACTATAAATATTAAAAACATTTGTATTAATTTAGTCATTGTTACAGCGATTCTGTAATATACATGGCATCATTATTTACGGTATCGCGTGTTTTATTTACGGCTTAAGTCCCGGGAAAATGCCTTTGTTATTCAACTTATTTGTTAAAATTGTAAGTAAAGTTATCAAATCAGTACGTTGCCTAATATTTGCTGATGATATCAAATTATCTTTATACATTGGAAGAACTGAGGCCTGCGAGCTCTTTCATCGCGATATTGATGCAGTTTATGCATTGAGCCAAGCTCGTAGCCTTTACTTCAATATCAACAAATGCTCAGTAGCGACATACACGAGATCGCCTGCTCATCTGATGTTTGATTATTCCATCACTGGGTGTGTGCTTCCTAGAGCGACTGATGTCAAGGACTTGCAAGTTTTTTCCGACTACTAATTTAACTTCAAGGAACACATTAGTCAACTTTCTATAACGTCTTTCAAGATTTTATGGTTTGAGGTACGGCAATCGTATAGCTTCAATAATATTCGGGTTATGTAAACATTGGGCCCGATTGCGTTTCTTTGTGAACTAAAACTAAAATTAGTCCAAGCGAACGAGACAGAGCAATACGTTAGAGCGGAATATGAAACGAATGATGGTCGATAAATACTGCCTGCCAAACTTATACTCGTCCGAATAAATTCGAGCATATTTCGTGCGCTGTAAGATTTGACCTTGGCGGGCAGTTTTATTGCGAAAAAGTGACAACTGGTCACCTCACATCCCGCTCTAGCGTATTGCCCTGTCTCGTTCACACGGACTAATTTCCGATTTTAGTTCACGAAGAAACGCAATCGAGCCCATTGTATAACTCGATTATTAAAAGTCGCGTGGAATCGAATGCAGATATTTGAAATCAACATGAAGGTTTATATTTTAATGAAGGCATGAAGGTATTTAATTACATATTATGGAATCAGAATCAGAATTAATTTATTTTCCTGTTTCGTGTTTCAAATGTAGAGTTTGCAACAAGCGTAACAAGAAACCTATGTAATTTCTACACTTAAACGAGGAATAAAATTTTACTTAAAAATAAATAAACCCACAACAACTTATATCGCCCTTATGTATAATGACCCGTCCCATGCTACCTAACTAAGTGTTAAATTGTTCCAGGCAAGCATCTTAAACATAGTGAAAAGAATATCAAGCTTTACACATGTATAAATAAAGAAAAACTATTTTACAAAAGGAGAATAAAAAAACATAAATAGTAGTTTAAGTAGACTAGAAGAACATAAAAAAATATAGCGATTGTAACTAAAACGAAAACAATTATTTTTTTTCCAGAAAACACAAAAATATATATTTTTAAATTAATAAAAATAAAATACACTAGTTATATAGTTATGGCTAATAATAATAATTATAATAGTAATATCAAATATAAATAACACTTCTAAAGTATGTAAAAAATCAAACTGAAGATATAATATGCTTAGAGTAGTAAAACCATGTAGAATAATATTTGATTCGTTAAAAAATATGAGATACAAATACAATAGAAGTATTTGTATTATATTATTCAAATACAATACATATTACCAAAGTTTTGTGTTATAGATATCTGAGTCTCGACCTAACGCTACGTATAACCCGCTGCTACATTTTCTCTCTTCTATATATGGCGTAGAAGCATGGACTCTAACTCAAAACACGACGAAAAGGTTGGAGGCTTTGGAAATGTCGATATACCACCGTATCTTAAAAATCTCATGGTGTGACAGAGTCAATAATATTGAAGTACTGAACCGACTTAAGAAGAAGATGGAACTTCTGAAAACCATCAAACACAGTAAGATGTCGCACTTCACGTCATGAGGAATGACAAATACAAATTGATCCACCTCATTATCCAAGGCAAGATAGCCGGGAAAAAAAGCGCCGACAGGATGCGGCATTCGTGGCTAAGAAACCTTCGGGACTGATTTGGTTCCAGTACCACCTCACTGTTCAGAGCAGCAGCATCTAAAGTGAAGATAGCTTAAATGTTGTCCAACCTCTCCGATATGAGTAGAGCATGAAGAAGAAGATGAAGAACACAATACATAAAAACTCTCATTTATAGTGGTATAACATAATAGAATAAATAGTTTTGATACTTGGACAAAATTACTTCGAATTGTTAGAAACATTGCCCACCGTTTTGACGGTTTGCTGAGAATTGGTGTCATATTTCTGTGTTCCTGTGACCTTAACACGTGAAAATCCACCGAAATCTCAAAATCGACTCTTCGCACAATCATGAATGTCTCATAATAAGGACTACGTATATGGGACCGAAAAAAAGTTTTGTTTTGATGGAATGACAAAGATACGTAGATAATAGTGGACAACGTTGACAACGTTTGATAAATATGTGGAAGTAACATTGTCCGGTGATATTTCCCGCATATAAAATGCAACTACATGATAAAAATTAGATAAAATCGTAAAAGTTACAAAAAGTTACGTCCTAACAAGCAAATGAATGAAGTCACAAAAAGAGAAGTCAACGTTACGAATATAATAACCATTTTCCTGAAATAAATTACACTTCTACGAAGTTTTCAACAGATTTTATAAAATATTACAATTTCCCTAACTTCATAGGGCGGACAAAGTTACCCTCAAAGGGCAAAGTTCGATCGCTTGACGTTAGAAGATCATTACAAATGGTTGGGTTATACACGATATTATTTTGAGTGTTAAAAATTCTTATTTGAAGGAGAAAGATCTTGTAAAGATGCCCTTATAGAACAAATATGTATGTTGTTTTAGCGTTAGGGAAGATAAAAAATGTTATTAATGATATATAAGTGATGATATATAAAGTCTTTAACAAATAATATTCATATATAAAGTCTTTCACATTACGTTTTTATGTTTTTTCACCTTAGTTTTTTTTATTCGTATTTGATTTCGATTCGACAATTCCAACGGCTACAGAATATCTGCATACGATACATTTTCGATTTGCGTAAATATGATCATGTACGCAAATATGGCGACGAACTTTACTGGTATCGAATTCATGAGCGCAGAAAGCTGCATTTCCTCTCACTCCGTTACAAAGTATTAAGTAGTCCCATAGGACCCCTATACCTTAAACTCTCACCAAACTTATGTATTCATGATGTTCCACTCAGATGAAATCAGGACGACACTATAGCAATGTCATTACATCTGACTTCTATTTCCACCTACTCATTTTTCGTAGGTACATTCTACTCGACGGTGAAACCATCTTCTGCATGTCATCCGTCATTCAAGGTCGTTTCCCTTCTTTGAGGCATTATTTAAAAAACATTTTTTTTCTCAAAATATTAGTTTCACCTCCCCCCCCCCCCCCCCCTGCTCCCCCACCTCACCTTCGACGGCCCAATAATAGATTTTCAATAAAATATTTATCATTTTATAGAAATTGGTAATATTATTTATTTATAGTGCCTATGTGTGTATAATGGCGTCCTGTGATCTTTCTCAAACCCCAAAAATATCATAAAGCAGCATGATGCAGCATATATTGCAATGAATCTATGCAATGGATTATTGCACAGGCACTGGCACTGGCACAGGCACAATTTGTCTCTGCAATAATCCAGTCTTTTTAAAATAAGAGAGGGAATAACAGTACTTCACTTTTACGCTTTCAAGTAGACTTGTTTGTGCTTCGATTTACACAGCTGCGAGATTCGAAAAAAAGGGAAATTTTCTTTTTTTATCTTGTACTGGATGTCCCGAAATTCGCGCAAGATTTAAATTTTGTATTTGTATTGTAAAGTGTTACCAACGAAAAAATACAACGTGATAGCTGTCATTTCATGGTTATTAAAAGAACAACGCTCCAAAAAAGACCAACGCATGTTTATGGTTAAGCAATATTTTAATAAGTTAATAGTAAAAACACATTTTTAAAAACAAGCTTTTTCTAAAATTCTGCCTCGAGCCAACCCCGGAGGCAGCAGCCATGTTTACTTTATTTTAGTCCTTATTTGCATACATATTTTTTTCTACTTTAAATTTTACTTTGTTAGATTTAGAAATATTTGAAAATTGATCACCTTCGTCAGTGTGCGAGTTACAAAAATACAGTTGGTATAACACAGCACAGCCAGAGACAGACCTTCTAGGTCTAGTTGGTTGTGCGATTTCGCCTCATTCGGATATGCTAGCATATTTATATGCATAGAGCTATGTTTTTCGCTATAATAATGTTTGTTCCTAATTATTCCTCATGTACAACAGTATGCATGTCCTTGTATTTTTTTTCTTGTACGTTATAAATAAATAAATAGCGGAACTTAGAACGGATTATCATAATTGAATGCTATACAGAAATTCGCGTTTGTGCTGTTGATCGTTGAAGTGTCCCCTTGTTGGAAGCCAACTCTGGGTGGAGCAGTCCTGTAGCGGCCAAACTTCGAACGGATTGTCATAATTGAATGCGTATAAAAATTTCGTTTCTATGCTGTTGACCATTGATGAGTCCCCTCGTTGGAAGCCAACCCTGGGTGCAGCAGCGCTGTCGCGGTGAAACTTAAAACAGACTATCATAATTCAATGCGTATACAAAATTTCGCTGCTGTTCTTTTAACTGTTGAGGAGTCCCCTCGTCGGGAGCCAACCCTGGTGCAGCAGCCATGTCGAGGTGAAATTTAAAACGGGCTATCATAATTGAATGCGTATACAATAATGTGTGTCTATACTGTTGACCGTGGAAGAGTATCCCCGTCCGTAGCCGATCCTAGGTGTAGCGTCAGATTTTGCTCACTATAAAAATGCCTTGTCATTAGAACTGAACTAGCATTTAAAATTTCAACTTGATAGGATAAGAGGAAGTGGTTCAAATTCAGCTTGCAAGATTTGACCTAAACAAACGAACATACATACTAACTAACATTTATTGCAAGGTAAATCAAAGCTTGTAAAAATGAATGCTGATTTTTCTAACAAAATCATTTTCAGCTATCATTTTCTTACTGACGGCTTCCTTGATCGTCAAAATTGTCGCATTTGGAGCTCGGAAAATCCACGAGTCATTATGAGAAAAAAATGCATCCACAACGTGTCACTGCTTGGTGCGGAGTTCAGGCTGGAGGTCACAGGATATATTTCTTTTCGAAAATGCGGCTGGTCAGGCACTTGCTGTCGCGACGTGATAATCCAGTTCTATCTAGCTGTAGTAGTGAGTACTAACTACCAGCATTGCAGCGTAGTACGTTATATCGCTAACAGATATCGTTGGTGTATGAATGGCAGTGTCAGTTCCACGAGCGCTCGATAAAATTGAAAACCTCATATTTCTGCCAAAAATGTTACCATAATCATAACTTTTTTTAATCAGCGATTCAAATGTGTTAAATAGTTAATGCCATGAGTTGTTTATTAACGTGTAACAGACGGAAAACGATTTTAACCTGCTTGCGGTCTAGATTAGCGAATGACCTTGGGTTTCGTCATCGAATAACCTTGGGTTTATACAGTTATTTACTAATATGAAATCGAAGACTATTGCGGTTGTTTGACATTATAAATAGGATAAACACGAATTAACCGCGTAAAGTTTGTAACACCCGACGTTGCGACGTTGCTACAAACTTCACGCGGTTAATTCGTTTTTATCCTATTTATAAGCTATTCATTATTCCGAATTCTATGATGGTAAATCTCACCCATCATTTTCCGGATTTATTATTAGTATTCGTTCCCTGCTAGTATTAGTTCGTTTCCTCCATATATCCTAGACTTAATCTATCTGGGGGACGACATAAACTAGCGGTGCTACGTTAATCGTGACGATACGGCAGCGGGCCGCCCGGAGCAAGGCAAAACGACGAGCTCCTCTGGCAAGCGTCCAAATCGATTCGCACCACACCAAGACAAAGCCAACAAAATCGTTGCCTTAACGAGCACACCTATCTCACCTGCGCTGTGCCAACGCTTCGTTCCGCCCGAATGCCTATCGGCAAACAAACATGTCGTGTGCACGCAGTGCAAATATTTGCCGATTTTCTAGAGAAGAAAAGGCGAGACACGCTCACTATAGACTCTTTGCCAGTATTTGCCAATTAGTAGGTTTGTAGTGTGAGCAAGTCGCTTTGTTAAAGGTTGTATCTGTGCAATAGTATGCGATGAGTCATGGACAAAACAGATTTTAACAATTTTCAGAGGGCCTACGTGACTATGCATATAATAGGCATACGTATCAAAAGTGCTTTAACGCTTTAATTTACGACTTTAAACAAGTGTCCCACTTAAAAAGGCTGCAGGCGATACGAGCATAGGTATACACATATCCAGCCTACCTAGTTCATATCTGATATCGTCCGAGATAATTAATCAAAGTCCAGTTACCATAAACTCTGGAAAAAGTACAACCAGCGAGCTTATAACAATCAGTTCAGCTCCCTCAGATCAATGTTAAAACGCAATTCTTTCCCTCCCTTCTACCACAATACTTTCTCTCATTGTCGGTTGGTGGGCCGGGAAAGTAAAAACATAGCAGTAAAATCACTTAGTGATGTTTATTGCCCATGCCGCGCTTACGGGCTCCCATAGATGCTCAAAATTGCTTGTCAAGCTAGTGAATTTCTCGTGCTTCACAAGCAAATTTTGACCGTCTACAACTAAGGTTAACGGTTTGACAAGCAAACAACGTGATGAGGACAGTGCTTGATAAAAATTTATATTTTTTCAATCTCGTTAAGCTTTGATTGACCGTCTAAAATATGCTTGTCAAGCAACTCACATCCAGTGGTCTCGAACCATCCAATTTTTTAGTATTTTTACCTATATGGGGTCTGACCTATCGAAATACCGAAATGTAACGTTTTTTCCATTATTTCTGAGAAAACAAGGCATTTTAGAATTAGTTTAAAGAAATTTTAGTATTAAAATACCCAAGTTTAAAAATTTCCCTCTTCTGGACTATCTATTAGAAAATTCTTTTATAATGTCGCGTCGTTCCATCCCCGTAAAGCATAGGGGTCTTTGCGCTGATAGGCTCTTATAGGAAAGGCCTTCAAAGCTACTTCCTCCCTATCCTATTTGCAAAGTTGTTTCTACCTGCCAACAGGTAGCATTAGCAGTGTTTACTTTGTTTGAAATAAAGCTAAAACTAAAACCAACATCATATTGTTTTTCAACAATTATTTACAGAGATTACAGCGAACATTAATTCGCTTTATCTTCGATTTATCTAAATATCTAACTTTGAGAATATAATACATTCTCAAAGTTGTAAGCACCATATTATAGTGCTTACATCTTACGAATCTTATATCAATGTAAATAAATATCTACATAACCATCTTTGCTTTATAAGGATTTTAAATCACGTCTAATTAACGTGAGTCTCTCGTATAAAAGTGCAAAATACGATAAAAAATGTATCATTCAGATACTGTCAGAGAACGTGTGCTGCGGTGGTTTAAACAGAAGTATTAACATAATCGCATATAATAAATGCTATATTATGTTGTCAGTAAACAGATAATTGATCGTTCTTCTTCGCAAGATGGAAGCCGAAGACATCCTATTGATACGATACGCTCAAGAAATAGATGGGTGCGGTCGCCCCTTACCCCTTACTGCCTTTATTCGCATTTAACCTAAGCAAACGCAAACTTTAAACGAATATTAGGTTATCGTCTGCTCTGGAAATCCAATCAGAATGAAGATCCCCCCCCCCCCCCCACGCTCCTTCTCTCCAATTACGAGAATATACTTCCGATTTAATGGAAACTCATTTTCCCTCAATAAATTAATACATAACGACCGATTTCAGATTAAATGCGGCTCTCATCGCCTCGGAGCCTATTATGGCTTACGCCACGATATCAGGCGCACGAATCAAACGATTGTAACTTCCGCAGCTGCTTTGAAACAATGGTTACCGTCAGATCACCGAAGCTAAGTAGCGTCGGGCGTGGTAAGTACTTGACCGTCTGAGTACTGATAAGTGATGTTATAAAATCCGGCCGCCTGTAAGATAATTGTTAATAAACTTTAAGGCGGGACGTTACCGTAAGAGGTTTAAAGCGTAAAATAGAATAAAAATATTTTTTACTAACTATTATTTCTAACTTGTGAGTCTCCATCGCCGGCAAACCGATTTCAAATATGGCTTTTATGCAGGATTGCGCAGGGTAACAGGAAATCGCACGTAACACGATTAAACTCAGAAAAAATATCTTTTATTGACAAAAATGCATGTATATAGTATTCATTTATTTATTTTTATTGGAATTATCAAATTAACCATTTACAATATTTATAATATTAAAAAAAATGGCAAAAACTTTCCTCTTTCATTCACTGGCTAGTGTTACCCAACTGGGATATACCCGTTCCAGGGCAAGCAATTTATATTTTTACATTTAAAACGAGGGTCGATGAACCAACCAAACACAATAATAATTATTATTAATAAAAAATATGTATAATAATAATAAATATATGTATATAATAATAAAATTTTAATAAAAATTACAATATTAGGAAATAGAAATACTAAATACATTAGAATACACATATACACACATACATACATACATATATACACAATATATGTTAAGTAAACGTCAACTTATTCTACTACATCAATCATGGCATGGATAGATAAACGCTCTTCTTGCAACAGCCATTTATTTATTTTGCTTTTAAACAAATGACAATTGGGGCTGGTTTTTATGTCACTGCTTAATTTATTATAAATTCTTGTAGCTATGAAAGAGTAATGTCGCTGTCCGAAAGTCGTCTTCATCCTAGGTACATTCAAATTATCATTAAGGAGTTGTCTAGTGGGTTTCGTGTGCGTAATAATAAAAGATTTATTTTGTTTGGTCACGAAAACCCAACGTAGTGCAGTTTTAATAAATAATAACCTAGCATCCAAAACTTGAGCCTCTTTAAAGAGTTCATTAGAAGAATATTGATATGGTTTGCGATGCATGATTTTTAAAATACATTTTTGCGCTGTTAGAAGTGGCGTCAGGAGGGTTTTGCAGCACCCACCCCACCCAATTATACCGTAGTTAATAAGGGTTTCACATAATGCAAAATACACTATGGTTAGAGTCCTGCGATCCAGAATACTCCTCATCTCTTTGAAAGTATGCCATTAATGTTTTCATTCATTCGTGCACTATGTATCCATTAATACTAATTCGTGCAGTATTCTTTGTACGCTTCTTCATCTTATCGCTAATGCATATGAAAGTTGTCAAACGGAGCAGCGAGGGATCTTTTCAACGGAAACTCGAAAAACAGCTGCAACGCTGTCTGAGGTACGTACCGTTCAAACGCCACCTAGAGTTTTTTTTCAACAATAAACCGGTTGTTTTTAATTACGCACCCACGTAATTTAGACAAATAATGTAATAGCATAAGCAGAGGGAAACACGTCCATAGCCCTTGAAATGCCCTTTGCGCATCAGTGACACTATCACCCTACATGTAAAACGCTCTCACTTCTAATACTCCATTATTACTAAATGGCAACGCGTCCACAACAACTAGGCATCGGTTCCGAAGAACTTTCGGCACTACAGTATCGCCAACTCTAATGTTGAAATTTCCCGTTTTCCTGCGCAACCCTGTGTGATATATTGTATGCTAATTGGGCAGCTACGAGATACACAATAAATGAATTCTTAACGTTCTCTCAAGTCCAATTCGTCATCTGAAAATATTCATTATCGCGTCACCGTTTCATGATTGGGTTTCATGATGATGCTACTTTCCAGAATCTCCGTATTTTTACACGACTGCCCGACAAAAAGGAATGAAATGTGTTCAGGTTTCATCTATGTATGTTTTATGTTTCTTTATTCCACCATAACTTCTGAACCCTTGAAGCGATTTAGAATTGTGTAGTTTTGTTAGAATCATTATGTCATCCTAAGTATCATATAATACCTTAACTCTCCAAATATTAAGTAAGTAGTTGTCTAAATGTCCAAAAGTCTAAATGTCAATAAATTAGCATAAATATATCGTGTTTAGTGTCAAATGAAACATCTGATTGAGTACATTCATGAAAAATACATGTATCTATATGAATAAATAAATAAACCACAAATCTTTATAGAAAACGTAATAAAAATAGTTATAAATACAATAGTTCTCTTTTTGTAACGGTAGTCGTGTTTTTAACACGCTTTTATTAGGTCGACCTGTATGTAACTAACTATGTAATGGAATCTAAGGTAACTAATTTAACCATCTTCCAAGGATCGTAGCGTCATGAAAATTGGCAGCTGTATGTAGTTCTCATGACAATATAATAATATGGTACTGTCGAACTGATCTGATGATGGAGTCGGAAGATATGAACTGGAATTTCATGATGGAACACCGTATCATAGCTGTGTTTGGACTTGTTAGAAAAGTCTTGGAATGAACTTTGACCACGATTAGGTTTCAAGGTCTGATGATTAAGCCGGAAGATAGGCACTGGCATTCCATGATGGAATATCGTATCATAGCCGTGTGTATGTGAATATCGTATCATAGCCCAAAAGCGTGTTGTTAGTGTTTTTTTTAAACTATTAATTTATTATTCTTTTTAATATACTTGTTTCATTTACGAAAAAAATGATTGAGAGAGGTGATAACCCAGGCTAGACTATTTTAGAATCATACCAAAGATATACTCTTTTGTACACTTACCTTGACAGACCTTCCCTCGCACGGGTGTGTGCAAGGGTGTGCGAGGTAGGTTCTGGTTCTGGGGGTGGAACCAATGGTGTAAATTTCATTTTACCCCCTGCGCAACGCAAACCGAGTGGTTCGTGGCGGTACTTCAAAGCATTGGCAATATTGGCACAAATGGTCCATTTCTCCAATTCGCATGCATTCATAATTTATTTATTTTATTTATTATTTAAAAATTAATTACTATAAAACATTGGTTAGCTTACAAAAATAACAGGAACCGAATGGCAAAACCTTAACCTTTTGCTTATTTGTTTCTGTCACCCAACTGGGTCTAGCCCGTTCTAGGGTGGGCAGGACTCTAATATTACAATCAAGTTTGCTTGATTGCTTGATTGCTTACAAATGTACAAGTTTTAGTAATAGGCTAATTACACTAAATTGCCCTAAAATGTGGTCTTCATAATAAAATGGAAAAAAAAATAAAAATAATAATAAAAAAATATTAAAAGATAATGCAAATCCATTATATAATCGGCAATAAATATAATAAAAAAATCGATTAAATAATATAAATAAAGTTATATGTGAGAAAAGAAAGAAACAGTTATTAATATTTAATATATGTTAAGTAATATAGGATTTAATATTATTATAACAATCCCTAGTCAAAAAAGTACAATTCATTGTCAAAGTAAAACAATTTTTGGTAGTTAGTTCAATGTTAAAATATACTCAGCATACATGTTTAAAAATATGTTAATCATTTGTGCACCTAAGTTTTATTAGACTATTATTTCTAGCATTTGATGTATGGTTAGTCTGTCATGATTCGATAACCATTTCTTTAATTTATTTTTGAATTCCCTAAATGTCAAATTCATTTTTATTTCCATATTGATCAGATTGTAAAATCTCGGCGCAATGAAAGAGTAACGTCTTTGTCCAAATGATGTTTTCCTTCTGGGTCGGCGGTTCTGAATTAGTCCTAAATTTGAGTTATTGTTCAAAAATATTCGTGAGAGAGAAGTTTTTAGAAAAAGTTGCCCACATTCAAGAACTTTAGCTTCCTTATAAAGTTCATTAGTGGGATGGCGATATGGTATACGTAGAATAATTTTTAATATAAATTTCTGCGCAACTTGCAATGGCTCTAACAGGGTTTTACCACATCCACCCCATCCAATTATGCCGCATTGTATAGCCAGATCATTAAATCAGATCAATCGCAATATTGTATAGCCAGATCATTATATAATGCCTGCCTGTATGTATTTTGTCTCAAATTCAATCGTCTTCGCACTGCAACATTACGGATCCGTGCCGCTTCATTCAATTCTTGGCGATGCTCATCGTTTTCAGTTGCTCGAACCTCTCTTTGTCGTCTTGCTCGGGTGGTCACATTACTGAGATTAGAGCGTCTACGCAAGGGCATAACTGTAAAAATGATTGCAAAACCTGGAAAAACATTCACATGTTACACAAATTCAGTTAATTCAGTTGTTTTACCTTCAGTAAATTCGTAAAATTCAACTTAACTGCCGAATGTCAGTTTTCGCACCGTACGGCCATCTTGATTTTCGAATTTCCGTATTCTTATTCTTGTTCAAACAACGCCATCTATGATCAAGCTCGGTACCAAAATAATTTTCGGTTTTTTACATTTTTCTCACTTTTCCGAGAGATTTTCCGGATTTTTTATAGAAGTTATTATGAACAAAACAATAAAAGAATCATCGAAATCGGGCCATTCGCTCGTGAGTTATTAGGTAACATACATAAAACCCGACTCATTTTTATACTATAGACTAGCTGACCCGGCGACCTTCGTACCGCCTAACAGTCAATTAATGTCGTGTTGCAGATTAGCTGAACGTATTTATGATTTTATAAAGGTAATACAATGAATACAAAATAAATAATAAATTCTCTACTTTATTAAGATAATAATACAAAAAGAAATATAAAAGTACAAAAATCAAGTATATCAATCGCGTGTCAGCAAGACATGATTGAATTAAACTAATTACATATTGTGCAGCATGGGATGCACTCGGTTTATTTCTCTTCATTGAAGCACCTTGTGATATACGACATTTTTTTTTAATCAGGCGCAAGAACAAAAAACGGGTATGATTTGCCGACACGTGAACATGCCACGTACAATTGACCATGAGAAAAACACAGATTTACATTTTGTATAGGAAAATGTTTTTTCTTTTATTTTAATTTTTCGACATTTCCAATTTTTGTTTTTAATAGTTATTTTGCTATTCGGGGCGGAGACAAATACAACAAATCAAAAACCATGAAAATCTATCTAGCCGTTCTCGAGTTATAAGTGTTCGAACAAACCCGACTTTGTTTTTTATATATATATATATATATATATATATACATATATATATATATATATATATATATATATATATATATATATATATATATATATATATATATATATATATATATATATATATATATATATATATATATATATATATATATATATATATATATATATATATATATATATATATATATATATATATATATATATATATATATATATATATATATATATATACACTACAGCAGTTGTCACCCTCCACACACTAAGCGCGCGATTCCCCATTCACTTTCCATTCGTGGACATCGCATTTGCAATGAGGATTCCGGTCGGAAGGAATTTCTGGACTCGCTCGAATCAGCTCTGCTGAAAAGGGATTATCCCACTGCATTACTGAATAAACAGATAATTCCGAGCCACAGACGCTTCCAGCAGAATGCCCCCAAAAGTTCTTCAACGATGGAATCCCTGCGCTTATGTACTACGTACTTCCCTGGGGTGGAAAAATTGAGACCCATTCTTAAAGATTTATTCCCCATTATTTCTTCCAGCCCGCTTACTAAAAGCCTTTTATCGGCCCCACCTAACATCGTGTACCGGAGACCTCCCAACCTCCGTGATATTCTGTCCCGCACTGCCACTAGCGCCAGCATCAGCACCCCATCACCGCCAGGCTCCTTCCCTTGTAATAAGAGCCGACGCGATGTAAAACGTGTCCTATTCATTTTCCCGCCACCGAGTTCACTAGCCCTAACACTACTGAAGTCTACAAAATCAGCACACATGCGGACTGCGCTTCGCAAAACTGCATTTACCACCTACAATGCAGATTTTGTGATGCATTTTATGTAGGTGAAACTACCAATAGACTCAATCTTCGCATGAATAATCATCGTTGCTCAGCCAAAGGAGGCGTATCAAGTCTTCCAATCCCCACCCACGCGCGATCGCATGGCAAAAGCTTCGATGAGTGTTTCACTGTGAAAGTTATTAGGGCATTCCCGGAAAATACACCGGAAATAAAACTTAAAACGTGGGAACTTGGACATATATGGGTACTAGGAGCTTGCCAGGGGTGCGGACTAAACGTCCAACACTGAGTGTTCCATTATTAACACACATCAAAACGAAATTAACATATTCATCGCATACACACACCCACACAATCCAACACACATACTCACACACACTCACCTCCCCACACATATGTAGTTCAAACACTTTTAACACACATGCGCTACAACTATTTTAAATATATTTTGTTAATAAAATTTTAAAAAATATGTATTTTTTTTAAATTCAAAATTAAACCATTTTAATTTAAATTCACATTATCATCCCGCCAAATCACCATTCTCCCAGTACCACAGAAGAAAAGCGGGTAGCCGTTGGTGACAGCAGCGGATGCCAGTATTCTTCTCGCCGCTGAGGAAGGAGCCACGGGCTCCGAAACGTTCGGCTAAGGTACTCAACTCTATCCCTTTTACTAACCAAAAACCCTAAAGTGTATAAAAATACAAAATTTTCAATAAAAAAGTATATATATATATATATATATATATATATGTATATATATATATATATATATATATATATATATATATATATATATATATATATATATATATATATATATATATATATATATATATATATATATATATATATATATATATATATATATATATATATATATATATATAAAAGTATATATATATATATATATATATATATATATATATATATATATATATATATATAGATGACTAGGGAAACTATAATAGACTCCCTGATTTAGTAATAATTTACCGGGTAAATTATAAGAGGATCAATATTAAATCAGCCTTCACCCTAAAGAAAGCACTTACTAATTTCAACAGGTAATCAGCGGCGGAACCACAACATTTACAACATTTACAGCGAATTTAGTTCTGTTTAAACAGCTTTCGGGAGGGGATTTAATATAGAACACAAAATTCCACTTTTGCTTTTTCAATCAAATCTCGCAAAAGAAAATTACGAAAGGCTTTATCACGTCTGTTTCGGCACATTACGGAGTCGTTGACTTTAAAAATTAGATTAGTAATAATCATTGAAGATAGTGATGGGAGACGAGCTCATCAGGACGGCTGAATGCGTTCAACGATTCGCAGAATAAGCTTATGTTGCCCTTACTATATAAACAGGTCGAAATAAGAATGGAAATAAGATCGATTGGCACGTGCTTCTATCTTTCTTTTACTCTTCCGGCCCACCAGCTAGCGAAAGGGGAAGTATTTTGAACGCGCAAAATTGGATTTTCGAGATGCAGACGGAAATATCTATTTTGAGCCCCCCTGAGATGATTAAGACAATTTCCAGATAGAAGTCTGTCTGTATGTCTGATTCCTCCATGATGGCGCCCAAACGCTTAATCCAATTGAGCTGAAATTTGACATGCAGGCGTCATTTGGTCATGGCTCGATGTGAACAAGTTGTGACTGGAATAGCTCCGGGGGCAGGGGGGGGGGGAGGGGGGGACAAGTCATGTTTCAATCTCGAAACATTGGACATAGACTTGAAATTTGGTACACACATGCTTTGTTGGGCCGAAATCACTTTGAAATTTCGTCTATCGGTATATTAGCGTATTGAATCGAACGTGTTTAATGCGTTGCATTATCACTATCCGCGCTCGACGATGACAAACGATTCGCGTTGTTGACTCTCAATATATTGGATATTTCATTGTTGTACGGTGGGAGTTCTCAGCAATCTTTCCGTAGGTCCTTGGCTATATATCGGGAAAGCTTTGGGGTGACACAACCGATTTTCTCTTATAGCTGCATCCAAAGTAGGTAATTTATGAAAGGTGTCTGGAAATGTCTGGAATCGTAAGTTTCCCGAAATGCAGGGTATATTTCGACCTACTATCGACTATCCTTAGAAACGACCTGTTGGACGCCCTATCCCGAGAGAGATGAGGGCTGAGGGCGCCACGGGCCTACGATAAATTTGCGCTATTAGTAAGTAGAGGCGCGGGAGCGGCATCGTATCTGGAAACAGACTAAAAGGCAGAGAAATCCGTTTTAATCTCGTAGTCGGGCGTGAAGGGCCTATCTCGTTCTTATTTACAATGCCTTGTAGTTTGAGGGTGGACTTTGTCGGGCTGGTGATGGACTTGGAAGGTTATCTTTAAGTCTAATCTAACTATAGAAAGTCATTGCGACTCATTCCAGGATGACAAGAAGGCAACTAGTCCAGGAGTGGCCGGCACACCCGCAGCAATTGACAATCTCCAACTGTTCTTAAAAATATTGTTATTTTAATTACTCATAACACTCCTTGGAAGTTGGTTCCGATCATTCCAACATTGTTATACAGAACATGTTTAAAAGGCTCCGCCGGCGAGCCCGAGACGAACAAGTGAAGCGTCCCGTTTTTTTGAGCCTCAGTGAAATATTGTAGGCTCCACAACATGGGTTGTCAACTACAACGGGCGAGCCCGTCACCTCAGGAAGTTTTAACGATTAGTCGTTCTATCTCCCTGGAGTGAACGTAGAAGACTTGGGACAAAACAGTACACCATATAGCTACGTCACAAGCCCGTAAGAGGCCAACGCCTTAACCGCGAGATAGCCAGGAATGTTACCTGGCGGGCCGACACTCGCGCCCTTACTTCCAATTGTGACCAGATTTCTCCGGTCTCTCGATTGGTTCCGAGTTCGAAGGAGGACCTGGGTAGGACGTTCGGGTGAAGGACCTCCCCTGGGAATCAAACCTCTGGCGCTCCTGGACGGTCTGCGCACCGTGCGGCGCAAGCCAATCCGACTAACAGTCGGGGGAGTCTGGAAGCTGTATTGTTTCCTATAGAGCGGGGGTGGTTGCGTACCTTACGGCGACTGCTCTTGAAATGACCATCGGCCATCCGATCCTGGGTGAAGAGCCGGGCAAAGGACGCCGTGGTTCGCGATAGATTCGGTATACACCGTTTCACCGCTTCGTAAGGGAGAGGACCGCGCAAGCGACCTCGAACTCGGAACCATTGGAGAGACCGGAGAAATCTGGTCACAATTGGAAGTAAGGGCGCGAGTGTCGGCCCGCCAGGTAACTTTACTGACTATCTCGCGGTTAAGGCGTTGGTCTCTTACGGGTTGTGGCGTAGCTAGATGGTGGACTGTTTTGTCCCAAGTCTTCTACGCTCACTGCAGGGAGATAGAACGACTAATCGTTAAAACTTCCGGTGGTGACGGGCTCGCCCGCTGTAGTCGACAACCCAAGTTGTTAGTCAGAGTGCACCGTCGATTGGCTTACGCCGCACGGTGCGCAGACCGTCCAGGAGCGCCAGAAGTTTGATTCCCAGGGGAAACTGACCAAGGCCAGAGTCCTACCCAGGCTCGCACTTCATGCGTGGAGGCCGCCGGATGGGTGTTGACCCGTGAGTGTGACAAACCCTGAACAGAATGGGTATTCGTGGCCAATTCAGCAAGGGCCCCTTAACTTCCTAATGCCTAATAATACCTAATACCTAATAATACCTAATACCTAATAATACCTAATACCTAATACCTAATAACTGTAGGATCCACAGCGAGCAAAGCTAAATCACAGCCAAATGTTTGTGTAGGATTTTCTGTGCCGTTGTACGTAACTCATGTCTATGCCTAAGGATGGCCGAATCTCATGGTAGGCCTAAGGCCACATGCCTGTCTGTTTCGACCAAACGGCACACAGCACCGACGTTTTTGTTGTTGACAGCAGTAGACGAGCGACCTTCACGAAAACTTTCACTGGGCCCTTACGACGATGACCTTAAAGTTATGCAAACCGGCTGAGTAATCGTACTGATAGGTGATCCATCGCTAAAAGCCGAGATGTCAAATCACACTTCGTAGAAAATCATACAGTGAAAATTCTGATGAACTATTCGATTGTAATGCAGACAAGCAAATTTAAAACACGCCACAATGAAAGAACAAGACAAACATTACAAACTGATACAAACTTAATACAAACGTTATACAAACTTGATACAAACATGATACAAAAACATAATACAAACATGATACAAACTTTATTCTACAGCCAAATAGTTCCATAGTTTCATTAAATTAATACAACATAGTTCCTATGTTGTAATCATTTTTTTTTTAAATCGGTTGTCTGTAAAGTCGGTTTACTGACGATAGTTGAACGTGACAACGTCATAAGAAAATACTAATGGAATGGTTGCATTTGAAGCAGTTTCATTTAAGATTCTGATATTGTTTATTACAAACACCCAAAAATATATGCTTTTATACTCACCGATTTGACTACAACATGTAAATGTATTATTGTACAGCAGTATAATTGTATAATTGTTTATTGTTTAAAGTTTATTGTTTTTTTTTAATTTGAAAGTTTGAAATCTCAAACTGTTAAATACCGGTTTGAGAAGCGTTTGAGCACGCTGCGCCATCTAGCGGTAGGTAATACGTCGTAAATAAACAATATCAGCGACATTTTACCAACCGCTAGATAGCGCATCGTAATGATAGCTTTTCATACTTTTTTTTTTTTTTTTTATTAAAAGTTGCTTACTTCGTTGCACTTCTTTGTACCCACAAGAAAATTGTCCGTTCAGTAATAACATTCCGTATATCAAGAATACATATAAAATTATGTCAAGAATTTAAATCAATCTAGTGATTTTCATTCGTACTCTTTTAGACTGAGGTTAGTAAATAATTCTTGTCGCAACCGATAGATGGCAGCATTTATATTGAATAATAAATATAATAAATGGAACGCCTCAGAGCGAGGTAACGCCGCATGAGTCATGTTTTTTCGTGCGTGCAGCAGGCTCCATCGATTTATAAGACGTTGTCACGTCAAAAAATAGTATTTAAGTGGCTAGTTCCGGATACGGTCAGTGTGATCTACGTATAATGGTCGCAAGCCTTTAATAGAAGACCGTATTACAAACAGTTAGTTGTGAAATCTGATTGGCTTGTGCGTAAATCTTGTGAAGCAGAAACAATTTTATATAATTGCGTCTCACATTTTCAAAAGACTCAAACAACGTTACAAAAATGATAAAATTCGAGAAATGTACGAAGTAACCCTTGTCAGACTTAAAAACGTTATTACAGTTACGGTGTCTGAGATATAACATGCCGTCTCTTCGTAATCAACTTGAATGCCGTAAAGAAATCAGCTGTCTTCGCTTAGAATTGGATATCAGCACTCTCAGACTGATTTAGGTCTGTTTCAGCCATACATTAAGTCTCGCAATTTACGAAGATGCCATCTAATTATATTCATATGTACCTACTTGACTTCATGGGATTAGGTATTCGTCTGCTGATTTTATTACCGGCGATAAAATAATAATATCGTCCATGTAGAAAAAATATTGGAAGCGCCATTTTTTATAATTTGCAAGTGGCAATTAAACGACTTATGGAACAATCAATATTTTGTCTGGGTGTGGTAATACTGTAACTATGGCATATGCATCAAAAAACAAACCGTCCGAGGTATATGTGATGTTGGTCATGTTGCTTACTATATCCTGGTCAATCAAAAGTAAAATTCGTGCTGGTTAACATAATATTTAACTGGTAGGTAGTAACTTTCGAATAGCAGTAGTAATGTTTTTCTCAGCTATAGATATATTCAAGCAGTTTGGTCTAATGTTTGGAAATATAACCAAAAAGAAACGATTGTGCCACCCCAAGACTTCCCCAGGAAGCCGATAACCCCCTTCGTCTAAACCCTATCCCCCTAAAACCCCTCCTCGCCCTCCAACCCCTCACCCCACTCCTCAAGCCTCACTACTACCCCCCTCTTCCGCCCACCCTTCACCCATCAGCCCCCTTTCAATCCCCGCTCTCTACACCTCACCCTTTCACTTCCCTCCAAACAACCCATTCCCTATTATTGCCCGCCCTCCCCCACCCCTAACCCCTCTTTCCCTACCACCCTTACCCCTCCAACTCCCTACCTCACTGCCGTCACACTACCAACCCTCCCGCCCACCCTTTGCCCTCAACCCAACATCCCCACAAACCCACTCTCCCTTCCCCATCTTCCCCCTCACAATGCCCCCGTCACCAACTTTCTCTATCTCTACACCTTCATTCAACTCCTCCCACTCTAACCCCCATCCTCCCCCACCCTCCCGCCTACTCATTCCACCTCCGCCCCCTCACCCATCCCCCTCTCACTACCCCCACCCCTTCACTCCCCCCTCCGGCAATAACCCCATCTCCCGCCCGCCCTTCCCCCCTTCAACATCGAGCGGCTCGATGTTATTATTAGATTAAAATGTATGTCGTTTTATTTTTATGTCGCTTGTGTTATAAGATTTATTAAAACCAAAATTTAACTAAGTAGTTTCGACCCTAAGTCGCAGATGTGTACCGAAGACCAATATTTCGAGATTGAAGTAAGACTAGCGCGCCCTCGATGGACCGATTTCTTCAACTCTTGACATGACCAAATTCTACTGGGAAAATGCTATGTCTATGCCATGCCATGCCATGCCTGCATGCCAAACTTCATCTCAATCGGATGAAGCGTTTCGGCGCTATCTTGGAGGAATACACACAGCCAGACAGATACACAGAAGTGGGTTCACAATACTTTCCTTGCTAGGATAGTAAAAACTATGTAAAGCAGTTTATATTCTGTGTAAATATAACTAGGATTAAGCTGAAAATTTAAATAAAACAAACAATAAAAAGCGTGTTTTATCTTTTACTATCAGATATTAGCATTTATTTTTAGTAATAAAGAAAATCCTAATAGAGGCCTAAATAAAAAAATAACGAGTAATAAAAGCCTAAATCAAAAAAAAATCCACATGGCTTTCAAAATGGTTTTCCAGTATCACAAAAAAACCATAGTATCCAAAAACATGTTTTTCAAAAAAAAAAACAACTTAATATGAAACAAAAACGGTTGTGTCTCCCCAAGATTTCCCGGCAGTCAGTAATGTCACGTAGACAGTCCCCCCCCCCCTCCGCTCCAACCTAACCTCCCATCGCATGCTAATTCGTAGTATATTTATAGTATTTTCCGTGGTAATAAAATGGTTGTTTCCAAAAATTATGTATTTTCCTAAACATGGCGGATTAAACATATTATTGGTGTAGCTCTATACGAGATATTCCAACCAAATTCCAATAGTCTAATATTTTGAGATTGACTTATGACTAGTGAGGCCTCCACGCACGGGGTGCGAACCTGGGTAGGACTCTGGCCCTGGTCAGTTTCCCCTGGGAATCAAACCTCTGGCGCTCCTGGACGGTCTGCGCACCGTGCGGCGCAAGCCAATCGATTGTGCACTCCGACTAACATATTGAGATGTCAACCACAACGGGCGAACCCGTCACCGCAGGACGTTTTAACGATTCATCGTTCTATCGACCGTGCAGTGAGCGTAGAAGACTTTGGACATAACAAATCCGACGTCTAGCTACGCCACAACCCGTTAGAGACCAACGCCTTACCGAGAGTAGCCAGGTATGTTACCTGGCGGGCGGCACTCGCGCCCTAACTACCAATTGTGACCAGATTTCTCCGGTCTCTCGATTGGTTCCGAGTTCGAGGTCGCTTGCGCAATCCTCTCCCTTACGAAGCGGTGAAACGGTGAATACCGAATCTATCGCGGACCATGGCGTCCTTTGCCGGACTCTGAACCGGGATCGGATGGCCAATGGTCATTTCAAGAACAGTCGCCGTAAGGTACGCAACCACCCCCGCTCTATAGGAAACAATACAGCTTCCAGACTCCCCCGACTGTTCAATTGTGACCGAAATCTGGTCACAATTGGTAGTTAGGGCGCGAGTACCGCCCGCCAGTTAACATAACTGGCTCCTCGCGGCAAGGCGTTGGTCTCTAACGGGTTGTGGCGTAGCTAGACGTCGGATTGTTTTGTCCAAAGTCTTCTACGCTCACTGCAGGTCGATAGAACGACTAATCGTTAAAACTTCCTGTGGTGACAGGCTCGCCCGTTGTAGTCGACAACTCAATATAGTGAGTCCGATTTCAACGACAACCTTTTCAACTCTTGCCATAAACAAAATATGATGCCTGCATGTAAAAATTTCAGCTCAATCAGATTACGCGTTTGGGCGCTATCGTAATACATAGAGACAGACAGACAGATAGACACATAGGCACACAAACAGACTTCAGTCTGGAAATGGTCTTTATCATCTCGAGGGGCTTCAAAATGTATATATCTGACTTCATCGCGATTTTTTACGCGTTCACAATACTTTGCCTCCTCTACGGTTGGTAATGCCGGTAAAGTGACAATAATTCTGTTGTTTTATGTACATAACCACTTTGTGAGAAATATGTCCGCATGTTAATAATAAAGTTTCTATTAACATAGCTAAATGACATAAAATCTAATTCTCGCGAAATGTCAATTTGATTAACTTTAAATATACAATTGGCAATGATAAAATCCTGGAAGTAGATCGAGTGCGTGATCTAGGAGTCATCTTAGATCGCAAACTTTTAATGGATAAACACATTGATTTAGTCGTCAACAGGGATTACAGCACTCTCGGTTTTGTTATGAGAGTTTGTAGATCACTTAAAGACACACATTCTTTGAGAACGGTTTATGTCGCATACGTACGTAGCCTGCTTGAATTTGCTTCTAATATTTGGTCTCCGCAGTATGCTACATACAAGCTGAGGATTGAGAGTATTCAAAAAGGATATATACGTTATCTAAATATCCGCTTATTTTCCAACGGCTTGCTATGGTTTAGAGACATTGGAGGACTGGCGAGTAGTATCAGATATTTATGACGTTTCTACTTAAAATTGTTCATACTGGGTTGGACAGTCCATACCTCCTGAGTAGGGTGAGCATACGAGCGCCTTCCCGACTCGCGCGCGCTCACTTAACTTTTTACGTACCAAGGTACAACACTAACTATGGTTTCAACTCGTTATTGCGTTGCGCATGCATAAAATATAGGATTTAACGATAATGACATATTTACCCACCAAAACAGTCGATCCTTTGTTAATGAGGTACGTGAAAAACTGACTATCAGAACGGATTAAATTAGCATCCTGATTTCCATATACAGGCACTCACAGACACATACGCACTACAGATACACACACACACACGCCCACACACACACATACATGCACACAAACACACACACATGCTATAAAACACGCTCTACTTTTAACTGTTAGTTTTACATAGTTTTTGGTTTTCTTTGTATTGTATTGTTTAGCATATTTTGAAATACTTATATGACAAATAATTTAAAACATATATGTTATTTTTTTATGATCTATGTTTTTAATAAAAATAAAAAAATAAATAAAAAAAACACTGTAAATAAGTTTTTAATGTTTCTCTGAAAATATCTACTCTGAAGAAACTTTGAAACATTTGGCCACAACTTTATTTTTAGCTCGTGAATTCACTTGCTCGATACGGTGGCGTCATTTCGGCTTCCATTAAGGCCCTTCGAGCGTATCACTCGGCTTGAGATTAATTCCGCATAGGTCTGACATTACTTAACTGCCTTAAGCGGCTTACTCGGAAGAGGAGAAAACTCATCCAAGTGGGCCAAACCCTGAGAGGGTAACACTCTTGTCAAACCGACACTCTCGCCGTTACTTAACGATAATGCCGAGGTAATACTACTTATTCAAGTTTCCCTTATATTTGAGGGAGGCACAGGGTCGAAGAGGACCCTGTGCCTCAATGATAATGATGACAGTTAAGTTACTGACGTCTACTTAACTGTCATCATTATCATTGAGGTCATTATTGCTCTCTTTGCCATAATAATTTTGTTTGGCTAATTTGGGAATTAGCTTCGAAACTTTGTCATTGACTTTGATGAGCTTCGTCTAGTCTCGTCAAAAATATAGTCTAGTGTCGAAAAATTCGAGACCAGACTGTCATCAGTCTCGTGTTGAGTCTCCAAGCAGACTCTCGAAGTCTCTCGAAGGGTATACCCATTACTAGGGTATTTATTTATTTATTTTATTTATTTATAGTATTACACAAGTTCGTTTGTACAGTTTACCATATCATGTTGTATATATATATACTTATATATATATATATATATATATATATATATATATATATATATATATATATATATATATATATATATATATATATATATATATATATATGAGACGTTAGCAAAAAACTGATTCTTGAGGAGATAGAGTAATGAATAAAAGTCGCCTAACTAGGCCAGGGCCTGCTCTAAGGCAGACTTTATAAAATATTGTTTAGATGTATCTAATCAAATTTCTAAATAATTATTATATAAAAAAAAAATAAAATTAACATTAAAACAATTAAAATTTGTAGAAATTCTATTACTTTGATAATAATTATTAACGTGTAGAGTAAAAGTAAAAATATATGTTTGAAAGTAAAAATATATGTCTAAAATTGAAGAATAATGCGAAAAATTAATATACAAAAAATTTATATACAATATTCCACATTCCATTCCAAATGTAGGTACTTACTCTTCATTAATTTTTAATTCGATTGTTCTGTTTACACAAAAAGTGGTTTTATTACACGACTGCCCATCAAAAAAGGAGTGTAATGTGTTCAGGGTTCATCTATGTATGTTTTCCGTTTCTTTATTCCAACAAACTTCTAAACGCTCGAACGAAATATGTAATATTGTTAGAATCGATATGTCATCTCGAGTGTCATAGGGTACCTGAGCTATCCAAATATCAAGTAAATAGTTGTCTAAATGTCCAAATCCCCAAATGTCAATAAATTTATATAAATGTATCGTGTTTAGTGTCAAAAGAGACTCGTCTTGTCTCGCGAGTGTCGAGACGAGACTTAGCCTCAGCCTCGAAAATCGAGACGAAACGAGACAAGACTCAATACTAATCTCGTCTAGTGCCCATCACTAGCATACAGTGTGCTTGTTTGTTTGTTTGTTTCCACTCATCATTGTGAAATTTCACGATGAGCTGGGTAATTATCATAGGGAAAACTTTTACAACCAACCCAACTTTGAATTGTTTATATGTATGTATGTGTGTAATACGTGCGTGTAAGTTAGTGACATAGTTATGTCGTTAAAGTTGACACTCGGTCACCCGTATTCTTAAATCAATACAAAATTAATTAAATATAAATAAAAAACATCTATTTCTAATCATTTTTTTAAATTAATCATTATGACTTAAGCACATTACAATCAAATAAAAATCGAAGCATAGGTACTATCATATAAAATAAATACAAAAAAAATAAAATAACAATTTTAATCATGCCTTGATATTTGCGAACCTAATAATGTCTATACTCGCACTGGAATTGATACTTAGTAGGAGTAGGAACAAACTCCGGATATTTTGATTTCACTAAAATTTTCTCGACTTTCGTAACCTTTGTTTAATTTATTTTCTTTTCTCTTGTTTTTTTCGCTTAAAAGCGTCACTACTATTTTCCTTTGTCCATAATGTTTTTCTACGCTCATTTTACGCCAATTCACACTCGTTTCGCAAACAAAATAATAGGCAATTTTAACTAATTTATGCAAATGCTTCTTTTGTTTTTTGCTTATTGAAACAATAAGCAATGTTTCAGGAAATCGCAATTCTTACTTTATGCTGATGACCTTAAAATTTTCAATACGATTGCTTCTGCTGATGACTGCTATGATATTCAAGCCGAGCTAATAAATTTACAAGAATATTGCGTAACGAATAAACTGTACTTAAACCTAAATAAATGCAAAACCATGTCTTTTTCTAGATCTCATCGGCCTACACATTACCAATATGATATTAACGCGCACAAATTGGAAAGAGTTTCTGAATTCACCGACTTGGGTATAACATTTAATAGTAAACTTAGCTTCAATACTCATATCGAGCTAATGACTTCCAAATGTTACCAGTTGCTGGGATTCATTTGGAGGGTAACGAAGCCTTTCAAGGATTTCCGCGTTGTTATGATCCTGTTTACATCGGTTGTCCGGAGTAGATTGGAGTTTGGCAGCGTGATTTGGAATCCATGTTATGAACAATATGTTTCGGACATTGAAAGAGTCCAGAAAACGGTTCTGAGGTGGATGCGTTTTAAATTCTTTCACGAAATAGAATTCGCCGATTACAACGCCCAAACTCACTTTTTTAAATGTCAATCTCTGAAGACGAGACGTACTCTTACAGATCTTCTCCTCATTAATTCACTTTTTACCCATAAACTCGACTGCCCTGATCTGCTCAGTTGTTTCCCGCTGAACGTTCCGTCGACCCACAGAACTCGTCGTTGCGATGTCTTCCATCCGCCGCATTGTTCAACCAATAACGCTTTATTCTCGCCGGTGCCCCGTATAATGAACTCATATGTAAAAATTGTTAATTGCTTTGATGGTATGCTTCTTAGTAAATCACAATTCAAGCAACCCGCCTCTGCAAAAATAACTGACTAAAAAAAAAAAAAAAAAAAAACACCAAACTGAAATTAAAATAAAATATTTAAGGTATTAGAAGAGTATAACAAAATAGGTAAATTATCAATAAGTAGAAAACGTTTTTAGATTTATATCAAATAACTTAATGTAATATTATCTCTAGTACGTAAGACTGATGTAAATCTGTTGTTTTTTCAAATAAAGAGAAAAAAGAAAAAAATAATAAAAAAATAAAAAAATACCGCAATAAGCATAACGCACACATATGAGACGATCGTCACTAACCGCCCGCGCCAATATCCGAAATCCTGACCGTTCGCTGGTTTGCGCCTGAAAGAGACAAAATACGCGCTCAATGGGCTATAGCGATCGATGAAGCAGTTTGCGAAACGACGTTGCTCGCATTGTAGTAGCATTACAGAAGCTAATAGGCCCTGCTGCAGTTAGACTGCTAAGACCCAGTTGTATAGGGTCGGTCAAACGCACAGGTCAACACCTATCCGGCGGCTTCCACGAGCGAGAGTAGGACGCTGGCCAGGGTTGGACGCTGGCCAGTCTCCCTTAGGTGTCAACATACGGGCGCTCCTGGTTGCGCACTGTGCGGCGTCAGCCAATCGATTGTACATCCCGACTAACAGCCGGGGAGTCTGGAAACAGTAATGTTTCTTATATATTGGGGGTGATTGTCAACCTTACGGCAACTGCTCTTGAAACGACTATTGGGCTACCCGATCCCAGGTGAATTAGCCAGGCAAAGGATGCCGTGGTCAGCGATAGATTCAGTATACACCGTATCACCGCTACGTAAGGGAGAGGACCGCGTAAGCGACCTCGATCCTGTAACCAGTCAGGGAGTCAGTAAGTATCCTGAAAGTTAATTTCAGACGAAGATATCCTTCCAAACTGATAGTCAGGGTGCGAGACTGCTCGCTGGGTACCTTTCCCGGTGCATCGCCGTAAGACGTTGTCCTCTGGCGGGCAGATGGCGTAACTAGGCAGTGGATTGTTTTTCGTCCCAGGTCTTCTGCGCTCAATTCACGGGAGACAAAATCATCTAATATCGTAAAAACTGGGGTGACGGGTTCGCCCGTTGTAGTTGACAGCTCTAGTTGTAGTAGTACTACAAAATTCCGTTAGATGGCATGCCGTTTTTAAACAAACTTATTCGATTAATCAAGGTATATTACATTATTGTCATTATTTTAGTTAGACCAACAACGTAAAGCCCCACGACGCCCTATCACTGTGGGCCCTAGTGCACTGCACCACCTTGCTCCTCAGCAGCTTCGCCACTGTAGTAAGAGTATGCCTTGCTATTGCAGTCGATCGACAGCATTAAAATACAATTCCGTTAATTGTATCATAAGGGAAAATGGTAACCTAGCCGGGAATCGAACCCGGAAGAGCCTGTTCTCGTTATGACGGACCATCTGTTTTAATGAAAACCATCGCCCGGAGATAGGTGTTCACATATAAACGGATCAAGAAAATCGGCCTATCTCAGTCGAGTCTAGACCTCTGTCACCGCAAAAATGATGCCTGCGGGGAGAAAGATCAATGTCCGCGGAGTGGGCGGGGATGTATCGACACGTGTTTTAACGGCCCGCTCGTTCACATTACGACGATCAGGAAATAATAACGCTGAAATCAGGAATAATGACTCTATTTTCTTCTTACATCTACCAAAATATTATGTACGCTCGTAGACACCTAACAGAAGCTCCGGTGAATAGTGATTTTCATCATCACGATAAGAGGAATAAATCCAATCTCCACATAAACCGACAGTGACTTAGCAAAGTGCGATACAGTTTCATTCACCAAAATTTGTCCTTCTATAATAAGATTCCAGAGCAAACGAAAAGCCTTGGAGAGGATCAATTTTAAAAGATAATTATACATAATTTGGTAAGAAACCCAATTTATGGTATAAGGGAGTTTGAAAATTCTGAGTTTATTTTCCATGTTGATGATTAATGAAATGCGAAAACATAATGCATCTATTCATTTTTTGCCTGCGGCCCTATTGATGTTAACATGACAATGTATTAGCGATATTTCGTTTTTTTTTCAAGGTTTTTACTAAATTACTTTGGTGATAATGACAAAAGGTAACCTTAAAACAAAAGAAATGTCTTCAATATCAAATTAACACCACAGGCATTTCGCGCGAAATTCAAAAAAAAATTTTTGCCTGCTGCGCTAATGATGTTAACATGACAATGTGTTAGCGATAATTCGGATTTTTTCGAGGTTTTTACAACTCTACTTTGGTGATGATGACAAAAGGTAAACTAAAACAAATGTATTCCGGGTTATTCCCAAATGTATTCCGTTTAACCATATCATGCGAAATTTCCTTAGATAAATCGTATAATACTTGAATTCTACGGAATAATTTCTCCTTTTTCGCGATTAGAATTCGAAGTGACTTATTTAATTTCTCTTCTGATTTATTGACGGTAAATCGTTGTTATGCGCGAATAAAATTACTTGTAGGGTAGACTGATTCTGTGCTTGAATTGATTTGAATATTTTTATATGATTTTAACATATATGGATCGAAGGATCAAAAATGGTCCATATCCTGAACGTCAGGCAATGGACTGTATTTAGTTAAGGTGTAGTGGGCGCTGAACAGCCACAGTGGAAATAGATCCACGATTAAGAAAAGGAGTACCGCAAAAAACCGCTTCCTTCCTGATCTCCTCTGGCTGCTTGGCTGATGGGTAGCTACCCAGACGCTGGTGCTGATCCCGATGAAACAAACTCCCGAAAATGCACGGCACTTCCACAAGTTATTTTTATGTATTTTTTCTATCTCGGATAGACGAGTATTTCACGACGTGCGATACGATCCGCAGCGCGTAAATTTGATAACTGAATTGCCGACCGCGCAGATGGTCCGAGCGATGACTTTTTGTAGGTACTTATTTATTATAACAGGGTTGGAATAAAATATATTGGAAAACATTTATTTAGGATTAGCTAGGAATAAGAATTAAGGATACACCAGGAGTGTCCACCGGTTGTGATTTAAAGACACTAATTGCATTCATGGCATCTTTTTCATGATCTGGCCTCAGATCACGAAAATAATCTACGCGATGAAACGTATCGTGTCTAATCTTAATTATCAGCAAAATGCGAATTTATATCCCCTAGAGTAGGTTGCCGGGTGGCAGTCGCATGAAATGTAATTCTCCAATACCTACGAATTGACCTAGATTTGCTTTACGATCCCTGAAGTACGCGCGACTACAGTATCTCCATTTCCATCCATCGCGAGAGCTTTCAAAGTGTAGCTGTATCACGATACTCTTAATTATATCAGGGATTAATTAATATTGAGTAACAGAAAAGAAATGGAGATATTAAATTAATCGCGTGTTTCGTTGTCGAAAATTTAACGAGTCTTTCCTTTGTCGAATCCATTAGTGAGTGCTTCGGATAGTCAAATGAAGTCCTCTATTGTTTAACGATACTGCGTTCTTTATTCTAAATCTTTACTAATATTATATAGAAGTAATGTTTGTAAGTTTGTGTGTAGGGGGTAATCTCCGAAACTACTCATCTGATTTGGAAATTCTTTCCAAATGGAAAGCTTCATTATCGATGAGTGATATAGGGTGTAACATGAATTGAGGCTTGCACGTGAATAATATATGTAATAAATTGAGACGGATGCTATATAAGTTCAATCACCTTCAGTATACCAACATTACGCTTAGTATATCATGCCCTCGCTGATGCAGTA
>OX155966.1:31780161-31875161 GCA_944548615.1 Micropterix aruncella | reverse complement strand
TTTAAACATTTGGTTGTACCTACACCTATTGTTTTGGTCATATTTTTGTCATTCCATTGTCGATTTGGGGTTGTAATACTTCATTCGAAAGCTAATAAGATGCAGATGTTTTTAAGCGAATATGCATAAAAAATAGTGTTGTGACTTTTAGTTTTAAACAAGCATTTTTGTGTAAATATGTCGCATTTTTTTATTAGTTTTCAAATGTTTTCGAGCATAGTGACAAAATTAACTTTAATAATGTACATTCCATAGCTAATATTTATTTTTTGGGATGTTACCAACCCAAAAGCAATAAAGGAATATTAAAATAATGCGTAGTTTTTTTGAAATAATTTTTTTTAACGAAAGATGTCAGTTGTTTTAAAAAAAAACTGAAATTTTAAATATCTCAGGAATGCTTCATTTTTGCATTAGGCATTATATGGTTAAATCGACTGCAATTGACCTCTTCTATGAACTGTTTAAAGGAATACATCTAATAACCAATAACCCTGTATATATATATATATATATATATATATATATATATATATATATATATATATATATATATATATATATATATATATATATATATATATATATATATATATATATATATATATATATATATATATATATATATATATATATATATATATATATATATATATATATATATATATATATATATATATATATATATATATATATATATATAGCAAATAATCTCTTCTACAGCATCCGCAAAAGTACTATCGGGGTACCAATAACCCTGTATACTATTATACTTAAACCATGTATATAATTCCTTCTCACCCCTCCTTTTCACCACCATCCCTCTCTGCCCTCCTCAAAAGATTCTATCATCACTGTAGACGTAATTTAACAATACCATATTTAATCGTTGGTTTCAAGTACTTCCCCCCCCCCTCCCCTTTTGAACCTTTTCCTTCCCCCCAAATTGCTTATATATTTATATAAAGCATGCATTATTTGCCTACTCGACTTCCTCTACATATTCGAAGGTCACATGAATATAATTTATATAAAGCATGCATTATTTGCCTACTCGACTTCCTCTACATATTCGAAGGTCACATGAATATATAGGAACATGTAAATTTTGTTCCACCTCCTATTATATTTTATACGTGGGCCTTTCTAAAATAATATTTCTTGTTATTCGATAAGCCTGTAACCTACTCGGATTTTTTCAAACATTTTTTGTTACAGAAAATATTCAAAAAGGCCCAACCGTTCTAGAGTTACACTTTAACAAATACAGATACGGGCTAAATTAATTACCTCCTCTTATTTTGAAGTTCGTTAGAAACCCACATGAAGGCGCGCATACTTTGCGCTTGTGATGGAAGAACCGAAACCGATTGATTTTTTTGCGTTTTACTTTCCCGGCAGAGGGAAAGCATTGTGAAGGCACTTCTTTTTGTCTGTATGTATGTAACTCTCTCTCTCTCTCTCTCTTGTAATCGCTTTATCCGATTGAGCTGAAATTTGGCATGCAGGCATCATTTAGTCATGACAAGAGTTGAAAATTTGTGGCTGAGATCCGTCCACCAGGGGTGCTCTAATCATATTTAAATTTACATTTACATTTACATTTTCGTCGTGTCCAATTTACAGCTAAAGACCGCTTTTGGACGTGTCAAAATAATTGGGTTAGGTAGTAAGTCTCGTTACTACTCTTTACTGAAAATACATAGGTAGCCAAGAATTAACTACTAGATTGTCAAACTATAAATATAAATAATCAAAATAGAAGCCTAATATTTGAAGTACTTAGTAATTCGTAAAGATACGTAGTAAAATTATTAATCGTAATATTCAAATTGTCAGTAAAATGTTAAATAATCAAATTAAATCTACGTTATGCATTTTAAACTATAAGTACAGATATAAGACCGTATGAAATAATCAGACAATAAGGCTCGGCTCTACTTTTTAAGTAATTTAAGTGAGCACAATATTTGAAAAATCGTGGCCCACAATTTCGGCCAGATTATAGAAAGAGTGGCCTATCAGCATCTCCTTGATATTTTTTTTTGAATTTTATGTCCTCCAGCTGTTTAAATTTTGTAGGGAATAGATATAAATCTCGAAATGTTGGAATTAAAGTTATGAAATGAGAGTTGGTACATAAATGACTTGTTCGGACGAAACCACATTGTAAAGTTTTGGTTGGAATATCTCATATACCAGCAGAACATATAATTTTTAATCTCCGCCATATTTAGGAAAATACTACGTCTTGTTTAAAAAACACCATTTTAATACCACTGAAAATACTACAAATATAGCAAGGAAATACTATTAACAAATATTTATTTATTTATTTATTTATTTATTTATTTATTTTATTAACTAAATGTATACAGCATATTCTTTATATAAAAAAAAACATTTTATAAATTAACATCAATATAGCCATTAATACATTTTAAATTAGCAAAAAATATAAAGTACCCATTTAAAAGATAATAATTTTATAACCTTCTTTTTAAGAAAAAAGGAAAAAGAAGCATTTCTAAATATAAATGTGTAATTACAATAGGGGAATGGAAATGGAAGGGAGGGATTGTTATAACACATACATACGTATACTATTGACATATATATATATATATATATATATATATATATATATATATATATATATATATATATATATATATATATATATATATATATATATATATATATATATATATATATATATATATATATATACATATAGACATACATACACACATAAATATATTGTATATAATAAAGTAATAAGTAAATTTAAATTAATTATCGTTCCTGAGCTTTTCTTCGACTGCGTGAAGAAAAGGCTTCCTGTCCAGAGAAAAAATGTCAAGGTCATTAAACCTGTTATTAAAAGAGGTGAGTAACCGTATCATAGTAGAGTTGCTGAAGTGGCTTGAATTGCACCTGGGCACATGAAACAAACGAGAAACTCGGATACTTCTGGGGGGCACTCTCAAGGAAATTCGCTCAGTTAAAGCTGGACAGTCTATTAAACCATGAAGGATGTCATATAGGAAAGACATGTCGGTTATGGTCCGTCTATTATAGAGCAGTGCAACCTTAAAGTAATCCGCTCTTTCCTCATATGTCTCGAAGTTCGAGTGCTCGCGCCAATTTAGGTATCGCAAGAAACGCTTTTGGACGCACTCAACCTTGTTGACAGATGCAGCATACATCGGTGACCATATAGTGGATCCGAAGTCTAAGACACTTCTGACATATGCGTAATACAGTGTTTTTAAGGCGAGGGTGTCACTGAACGGTCTGCATACTCTAAACAAAAATCCTAACATTTTCTTGGCCTTAAGAACTATGTAATCTATGTGGTCGTTGTATGTAAGCTTCGTATCTAAATAAAGTCCGAGGTCGCGTATTAAAGATGTTTTTGGAATGTTTTCGCCATCGATAAGATAGTTATATACAATTGGCCGAGTATTTCTGGTAAAACTGATGGTATTGCACTTTAAGGGATTGAGGCAGAGCTTGTTTTTGTGGCAGTATACCAAGAGTCGGTCTAGATCGCGTTGCATGTTTATGCAATCTTTCGTACCTTTAATGGTGGAATAAATTTTTAGATCATCGGCATAAACGATAAATTTAGATGTGTGAAAGCAAGAGGCGATGTCATTAATATAAATATTAAACAATAATGGCCCGAGATGCGAACCTTGCGGTACTCCAGAAGGTACTCTAACATACTCGGACCTATAACCACCAACAGTGACAGCTTGATGTCGATTGGCCACATAAGACGCAAACCATCTCAACAGATCCCCGTGAATTCCGAACTGTAGTAATTTGGTAATTAGTATGGGGTGATTAACCCTGTCAAAGGCCTTCGAAAAGTCAGTGTACACGGCGTCCGTCTGTAGGCGTTTATCCATGTTTTCCGATATAAAATCGGTAAATAGACTAAGATTAGTTATGACAGAGCGCTTCTTTAAAAAACCGTGTTGATACTCAGAAAGCGAGTTTTTAATTGCAGGATAAAGTTGGTCGTACACAATCTTCTCGAAGACCTTACTCAGAACTGGAAGAATTGAAATTGGGCGATAATTTTCGATACTGTTTCTGGGACCATTTTTATGTATCGGGATAATTAGTGCCTGTTTCCACACGTCAGGGAATATTCCCTCTTGTAGCGATCGCGTAAAGATAATTGTCAGAGGCGGAGATAGAGAAGCGGCGCAGTTGTTAAAAAACATAGGTGGAATTCCATCGCAACCTGCGCCCTTATTGATATCCAAGTTAGATAAATACTTGTAAATAACCTCTGTAGAAAATTCGATCGAACCGATAGAACAGTTTGTTGGGTTGTACGGGTGAACGTCCGGAAGTGCCGGGTACGGCGTGGATTGGTCAGCAGAGCTGAAAACTGATTCGAAATATGCAGAGAATCCTTCGCTAATGCTGGAGCCATCGTTAAAGCAAACATCTCCACAGACTTTAGATTGTGGTATTTTACCGCCTTTGCGTATATTTTTTATGTACGTCCAAAAGTGCTTAGGATTACGGCGAATATTAACCGAGCTCCGATTGACAAATTGGCGGAAGCATTGTTTTTGCATCATTTTTTGCCTACGACGGAGTAATGCAAAAGTGTCATAGTCACGGGGATTACAGTTCTTCTTCCACTTCTTGTGAAATCGGTTCTTTTCTTTGATTACTTTTATTAGGGCTGGCGAGAACCATGTTGGGAAGCGCGGATTGGCTGTTGTTCGCGTAGGTACGAAATCCTCGATAGATTTATTAATAATTGAGTAAAATTTATTTACGGTGTCGTCTATAGAGCGATTAGCAAAGAGAAGTTCCCAGTCAGTGGAAGAGAGGTAGTGATTTATAGAGAAATAGTCAGCTTTGGCGTAGAGTTTGATGATTCTGGGTAGCTCTTTCAATAGGCGCACAGATATATTACACAGTTCTATATCCAGTGATGGGTGATAAACGTCCTCCGGAATTATTGGGTTATTGCAGCGGGATACTCGCAAGTCGTCGGTGCCAAGTACTAAGTCTAAAAAGCGATGAAGAGAGTTGGACACATGATTGAACTGATCGAGGCCCGAAAATGCGATACCTTCGCAAAAAGAGGTGCTTAAAGGATCGAGAGTCCCTCCGCCTTCCGATGCGGGACTAAGGGGTAATCCTGGAGGACCAGACCAAAAGATTTTTGGCAGATTAAAATCACCAAACAACGAGAAACCGTCATGAGGAAGTTGTTCGCGTAATGATACAACTGTGTCGAGAAGGCTGAGTAAATGATCTTGGTGTTCGGCTAGCGGATTTCCCGGAAGGTAAACGCAGCAGACGTGGTGGTCATGAGAGGAGCCCAAAGCTGCCGCCGGAATTGTGACCCAAACGCAGTCTGCTCTACATAACGCAGCCCAGTCAAGGCGCAGACGAGGACAAAACTCTCGTCGAATAGCTAATAAGGTTCCTCCGCCGCGCTTCCTGTCAGTGGCAGCAGGGTCTCTGTCGTGCCTGAAAAGTTCATAGCGAGGATCGACTATTTCTCCATCGAGTATACCAGAGGTGAGCCACGTTTCGGTAATAGCTAGAATGTCGTAATCGTTTGACAACACATTTTGATAAAAAATGGACGTTTTATTTCGCAAACTGCGAACATTTTGATAGAAAATGTTAAGTGACTCTACGGTGATGGATTAGAGTTATCATTAAAATAAAGAAAAAGGAAAAGACGCGAGTAATCTAACGATGACTGAATAGACATTGTAAATGTGGCAGTGAATAATTGGATGAAAATTAATAAATAGTGTGATACGGTTACGTTCGTGACAAGGAAAATTATATTGATGTCAGGACAAGAAGCTTCAGGATTGCTAAAATAATGCATTATGACGCAGGTAGAGTGTATTATAACAAATAGATATATAACATATATGATATATAATATTAGGGGTAAGTTAAAAATAAAATGGGGATAAGAGGTGTCAGGTAAAAAGAGTAACAAGTTCGAGTAAGTGAGAGCTAGGAAATTTTTTTGAGGTCGTCGGCACAGTTGATACGGAGTGGTGGAGCTCCATCTTTCTGGCGGGCGAAGATATGGCCGTTTCGGACCCACACATAGCGAAACCCCGTCTCACGCGCTAGATTGCGGGCCTTGTAAAGAAGATCCTTATTTGTGACCGTAAGGTGTTCGTTGATATAGATCGCCGCCAACGTAGTAGTGAAGCCGATATCTCCGGATTTAATGCCTCCTGCTTTCTTCCTGGCGGCGGAGATGAGAACGTCCTTCAGTTGTCGGCGACAAAATTTTGCCACGATAGCCCTCGGTCGATTAGCGTTACGCGTTCGTGGTGTAATCCGAATTGCGTAGTCAATATCCGCAGGCAGTATGGTTACGCCGAGATGCTTAGCTATATTTGTGACAATTGCCGCAGCCTCCTCATCTTTTGACTCGGGAACTCCTATAATTTCTACGTTGTAGAGCCGCATTTGCTGTTCCTTCTCGTTATTTACACGCTGCATCGAGTGTACGGTCGCTTCGAGATCAGACACCTTTTGTTCTAGCAAATCGATCTGGGCAAATTTAGTGTCGTAGTTCGTGAGTTTGGCCTCGAAGCTGTCCATTCGGCCGCTGAAGAAGTCTACTGATGAGGTGATGGTGCTGAATTCGCCGCGCAAATCCCTCAGTTCACTACGCATTTCCTCTTTAAACGATTGGATTTGCATTTTAAAATCCTCAAAATGTTTAATAATAAACGCTTTAAGCATCGGATTATCTTCTTCGCCATCTGATCTCAGTCGCTCGCTGGACCTCGTTCGTCTAGATGCAATACTTGCCTCGATTGGTGGTGGTGGTGGTTTCAATTTGCAATCTGCGCATATCCAAGTCTCTTTCACGGACTTCTTAAGATTCCTAAATCTTGATTCGGAGAAAAGAGCACATCCGAAATGTAGTTTAGCCGTGCACGATGCACATACAATACAATCATCGGCATGAATACACGTTATATACATATAGTACCATATAGTACCATAATACACGTTATATACATATACATATAGTACCATAAGGTTCTGCGACCAATCAATCAATCAATTTATTGTCCTAAAAACTAATACATATTTGTATAGACAGATGTATTACAATTACATTTGGCCGTGATATGATCAAATTCTTCTATTAGTAATCAAAACATAAAAGGTTACTCGTAAGAATAAAAAAGGTATTATTGTAGAATTTAATCGAGTCTCACCATTTAGTTTACCAGATAAAAAACACAGAGTAAGATGTGTAGAAAGTAAGATATAGAGATGTAAGATATAGAGAAGATATGTAGAAATTAACTCAATAAGTAGTGATTCTATGACATTGAATATAATGAATAATATAATGAGAAAAAAAGAAGGTTATAATGAACATAATTAATTCTTTAAGTTACCGATAGAAATAAGTTTTTTTAGTATAAAATTAATAAATGTAATGTCAAAAAGAACAAAAAAAAATTGTGGCGATTGTCAAAAAGTAAAATAAAATGTTTTAGTGATTATATTGCAAATGAAAATAGTCAAGCCTACCTAATGATAGAAATGATAGTGCCTACCTAATGATAGAAATAGTCAATACATTTTAGTCAAATTGAAAATCGATTAAAAACCTATTACACAATTGCCTATTAAATATAGTCGAGATGCATACAGTTTTAAGAGATCGTTAATGTCGTACAATCGTTAATGTCGACCTTGTCGATGCAGGTTCCACTATCTTTTTGGATCGCAGTGTGAAAATGATTAACATTTTAATTCATATTATTATGCTGTACAATGGCCTTTAATAAATTGATATTAAAATCTCCCATAACCGCTTTGTACAGAATTCTAGACGTTAAAATTGTCATAATTCGCTTGAATTGAAATTAATATAAAAAATTTGGGTTCGGTATTCTATATATTTAAATCTTATTAACACGATGAACAAAACTCGTTTTTATTCTAAAATGTACACTTCTGTTACATGCGCGAGCTCTGTAGCTTCTACAGCTTTGGTTTTTGTGAGTCGGCTCAACTCACGGTTCAGCTCCTATCCTATTAATAGCCTTCTCGACTGAGGGTCTACTCCGGGAAGGACTCTGTGTCCCGGTTTATCATGCTGGTGGATCAGTTTGTCCTGAGGATGACAGTTAGGCGCTACTAGGCCGTTTGTGCGCCGACTGCCGAACGAATGTGCACTCCGGCGAATGACTGTAGGAGTCGGGCCAAGATATACGGTTTCCTAAACAACTAGAGCTGTCAACTGCAACGGGCGAACCCGCCACTTCAGGTCCGTAGCGGTCCAAGACGTAGCTTGCGCGGTCCTCTCCCTTACATTGAGGTGATACGGTGTTTACCGAATCTATCGCGGAGGTATCCTTTGCCCAGCTGTTCAACCGGTATCGGATAACCGATTGGTCGTTTCAAGAGCAGTTGCCATAAAGTGAACAACTACCCCCGCTCTATAGGAGTACTGAACAGTACTGTTTCCAGATTCCCCCGACTTTCGGTAAGAATGGGAGCTAATTTGGGAGCTAATAGGCCCTGTTGGAGTTAGCCACGAAGACCCATTTGTTCAGGGTCGGTCACACTCACGGGTCAAACCCCAACCGGAGGCCTCCACGCATGAAGGACTCTAGCCTAATGGCTAGTTTCTCCTAGGAGTCAATCTTCTGACGTTCCTGGACGGTTTGCGCACCGTGCGGCGACAGCATATCGATTGTGCATTCTGACTAACAGTCGGGGGAGTCTGGAAACAGTACTGTCTCCTATAGAGCGGGGGTAGTTATTCACCTTACGGCGACTGCTCTTGAAACGACCATCTGCTACCCGATTCCGGGTGAATAGCCGACCAAATGATGCCGTGGTCCGCGATAAATTTCACCGCTACCTAAGAAAGTGGACCGCGCAAGGGACCTCGAACTAGTCGGGAGACCAGAGTAATCTGGTTGCAACTGGTAGTAAGGGCGCGAGTGTTAACATACCTGGCTATCTCGCGGTCAAGGCTTTGGCCTCTTACGGGCACGTGGCGGAGCTTGACGGTGGACTGTTTTGTCCCGAACCCGTCACCGCTGCGGGAGTCAGAACGATCAAATTTCGTCAAAACTTCCTGAGGTGACGGGTTCGCCCGTTGTATTCGACAGCTCTAGTTGTCGGTAAGAATGAACAATCGATTGGCTGACGATGCACGGTGCACAAACACAGTTTTGCACAGTATCTCCTCTTACTTTTTTTGACTATACAGATGTGACTTATCTCGATTTATCAGAGGAACTACTCAACAAATGTAAACGTTTGCAAAATGTATGCGTACGATTCATGGTCGGTCTACGTAGGTAAGATCACGTGTTCGAAATTAGGGCACGATTACACGAAGTGGTGGCCAGAACGCCAAAGAAGAAAAGTTATCATAATTGCTCTCCTCTATCGGATACTCTCCTCTATCGGATACTCTCCCCATCGAGACCGTCATACCTCCACGAGCTTTCGAACCATTAACTTCTCTCGGTCTTGTACTTCGATCAGCCTCTGACAATTTACTCAAAATTCCTCGCCAAATTACTGATTTCTACTCTTCCTTTTTCTGGGTCTATGGTGTATCCTCTCCAACGACCTCCCAGCAAAGATACAAAACTCGCTTTATTTAGAATCATTCAAGACTCACCTCAAAAACAATTGCTTGCCTAAGAAGTAACCAGTTCTTCCCTGTTTCTCTCCTTCCTCTCCCAATTTCCTCTCCTCGAGCAGTACTAGTTTTAAATGTTGTAGTTTGTATTTTAGGCAAAGTAACTTATTTATTTAATAATCTTTATTTGAACAGCGCGTGATGTACCACTGCACTGTATGATTAGGTTGGTTGCAAGATATTGTCGTGTGGCAATATGCTCACATTGTGTATTTTCATTTCTAATAGCAGATAAGGCACATTCAAACAAGTTCTTGATCGAAGTGAGATCGAAGATATTGTTCCCTTAGGTACTTGAGTTTTTAATAAGAACACGACTGGAGGACTGGGGAAGCACAAAATATCTGCAGAGGTTTCAGTACACTTGAGATTCAACATCAAGACTCTAATGCATCTAATGTAATCTAACCAAGAGCAGTCAGCAGCAAGTATTTCTATAAGTGATGCGCCGAATGTTCGGCCAAATATTCACATTCGGTATATGTATTCAGCTTATTTTTTAATGTTCGTATTCGGCCGAATATTCGGTTAGTTTGCCGAACCTAACAATTAAAAAGTGCTATTTTTAGAATTATATATGTTAAAAAATCTTTAACCCGTACAACTATTTGCAAATGAAACAATAATAACGTTGTTTAATCATCATTTATTCAATTAATTAAATATTAAAAAAACAAAATAGTTTGTTTTATTTTAATTAAATTAACGTTTTTCTTTTCTAACAAAAGACAAGGTTCGCTAATTAACATGTGAGGTGGCCACCCTGCACTAGACTCCAATTGCTCATGAGTGAAGGATGGTTCTCATCAAGGGGTTTTCTCCGTATTGAAAGTCGATGTTGCTGTAGTTGAAGTGATTTATTCAGAAGGTATGTGATCGGTTGCCAGTTTGTAACGCCTTGATTGATAAGTCGCAGAGTGTGTGTAGTGTGTGCTCGAAGTATACGTCGCAGTTGTGTATTCGAAGTATGAAGCGCGGCGGTAGATTTGAAGATGATGATGATCGCGAGGTATAAGCGCGGTTGTTGTCGACTCGAAGATAATGAAGAGCGCGAGTACTCGTGGACGATGCGGGTAACTGCCGCCAGACGATGATCGAAGAGCGAGGTATAAACGCGATGACTGCTGTGTAGAGGATGATGATGATGTGTAATCGCGGTAACTGTCCACTAGAGGATGATAAATGATCGATCGAATGTATGGCTTTATGTATCGTGTGTATGATGCAATGTTCAATGCGTGGGAGAAACTAAGTGTGTCAAATTGAATCGATCAGAAGAAATGACATTAGTAATCGGCTGAGTGTGCGTTAATTGTCGAAATTATATAGAATTCAATGCTAGTTGACGCGTGTTTTATTAAGTGTGTTTGCAGTTTCGATTCTAGAGAAATTACTTCTTTTGTTGACTCTAATATGTTGGGCGGAAGTCCTCAACAAACATTTACCATTCTATAAGTCAATCCAATCCATGCCATTCTAAAAGTTATTCTGTGAAAAGTCAGACTCTTTAGTCAAGTTATGAAGTTAACAAACATAATTAATTAATATTTACCATTTAAGAGTGGCTAATTATGATGTAGAAAAACTAGACTCTCTTCCCTGTGAGGTAGAAATCTATTTCTTTTTTCTTCATAAATATTTCCTGCTTCGAAACATAATCGCAAATACACAGACGTAGCCGGGGAGAAAAGGAAAATTGCTGCTAAGACAGCCATGTGTTCATATTTTCCTTGGTTTTTTGCCCACCATGGTGTTTTGCCCACGATCTAATAAATTCTCATCAAAAATGAACCGAATCAGTCGACCGAATATCTGGTTCGGTATATTTTAGACCGAATATTCGTATTCGGTTGAACCCTTATTCGGCGCATTCCTAATTTATATGAAAATATGTCGAATAAATGTGTTGTCATCTCTAATTCGTGTAAAAAGACAGGAGAGTGACGTTATTAGAGGCCTCTTTGGTTGAGCGACAAGACAGATGCTGCGAGGAGATTACGAGATAAACTTATATATCTCGAGGCAGTTATTACTTCGGAATGACACAGATTCAACGCTAAGGTCACAGAAAGTTACATAATAATATCCTGCGCACAAAGGTTAAATGAGGGGTCACTATTGGATCACCGTGACACTAGTGTGTCACCATCGCTGTGTCACCAGGGCCGGATATTTCCTGGCGCTAATGGGGCAGCTTGAGCCGCGCGGCATTAGTATATATGGCGCCAATATTGTTTATTTGGTGATAAATGATGCTTGTTTCCTTTTACCAATATGAATAACATCTAATGAATATATTTATCTATGTCGATAAAATAATGATAATGTTTTTTACTTTGTTTCTTCTCTCTATTGCGAAATTTCACACTGGACGGGTTTCTTATCATAAGGTTTTCATCAGATGTCTTACAACCGACCTAACTATGTTTCTTTTATACTCTTTATTGTGAAAAGTCACAATGGGCGGGTTTATTGTCATATGACAATCTCTTACAACCAACCCTACTATGACGTGTTATATGTATGTGTGCGTGTAACATGTGTGTAAGTTTGTGTCTTGTTATTGCATTCGATCGACAGAATTGAAAATGCAATTCCGTTAATTTGATCCCAACGGAAAATGGTGACCCAGCCACGAATCGAACCCGGGACCTTACAATGTAAGATCAGGCGACCTAACCACTATGCCATCGGGCCGTGCGGTGTACCTACTATGTATTGTTCTACAGGATGAGTTTTTAGTAACAGGCATCCCTGAAGTGGGTCAATCAGTACGAGCAATTAAGCAACTTAAAACAAAATGGAGAAGCAAAAAAAAGAGTATTTGTGTTTATGATTTGTGAAAATTATGTTGTGTGAAAAATAGTATAAAAAAAGCGTTGAGCCCGACGCGCCATCTAGCGGTAGGTTAAAATATAGCTAGTATTGTTTATTACCGATATTTTACCTACCGCTTGATAACGCACCGCGCCCATCACTTCTGAAACATTTTTTTATATACAAAATTTACAAAATAACAAAAAAAAATACCCGTTTTTTTATCATAAGTTGCTAAATTGCTCGTACTGATTTACCCCCTCCAAGGATGCCGGTAACTAAAAACTCACCCTGTATACATGTGTGATTGTAACATATGTCTTTTTATTTTCGTTATACTCCCGTGGTTTTCGTGATCCCTGTGATTATTTGTGTTTTTAATCGATAAGCGCACAAACAACACGAACAAAATATGTAACATTCATATCAACGGTTATCAGGCAAGGTCTTTAAAATGTCCAAATAGTGAAATAATATCCATAAGGTAAAATAATAAAAAGTAGAAATAGTGAAATAATTTAAAATAACCAAAAAGTCCAAAGAGTGCTCAATGAAATAGTAAAAGAAACTAAATCCAAAACAATCCAAGAGGTCTTTACTATAATAAAGTAAATTTACATAGAAATTAACAAGGAAGCCGAAACACAACGAGCGAAAATGACGTTTGACGTTTCGCGTAGAGGTGGTTCGATACTTCGCACAGAGCCACTACGTACAACTCGCCATCTTGGAATCGACTATAAAACTGAGACTGGTACTAAGGTATAACAAATATCGGCCAGTAGTATTGACCGAAGTATTGACCAATACTCGACTATAAATTCGGGTGTAACACACCCAGCAGTCGCACTAGAAATTTCTCAGAATTTTTCGCCGTTCTAGGAATATTGTCGCTCTAATAAATAAAAACAATCAGCACGATTATCGCCAGGCGAAATCAGCTGGCATGCAGTGAACTAAGTGACGAAAAGATCTCTGCAATTTGATGGTAAGTTAAGGCTCTCCGGCAGCTGACGAAATAAACAAAATATATAAGTAAATACAAATATTGGGATTAAATGGGGGTTGTGTTTCAGGTATAAATTTGTAAAATATTCAAAAATATATTAACCTTTCAATTTGGAAAAAAAGGGATATCTTTGTGGACATGGCTCGAAATCTACTGTTGATCGCCTTCTAAGAGAGTGAAGAAAGTATGGAAATTTCATATAATCATTGATTATATAAGGTATTAGATTTCTCAATGCCATAGTACGTTCTGGCAACCCGCCCTTCTGCGTAGGCGACATGTAGGTGGCACTGATAGCATTGTCCGACAAACTAATAGCAATTTATTTAGCTATCGATAATAACATTGATAATTAAAGGTTTTTTTTATTAATGGCAGATTATTTATAAAAACCCATTACTTAACTAATGGTAACAATAATAACATTAAGGTATTATTACCATATATGCTATTTTAATATATGCTGGTTGCATCACAGAAATTTTACGGAGAGCTTAGAATGCGATAGACTATTTGAACATTATCAGCGTCTATTTATCATGAATTGAAATCTGTATAGCAACTAAAAATGTACCTACATCCTTATGTACATAATAATAACATATAAGGAGTTACCATTTCAAAATTCGGTTGTTATAATACTATTATTTTGCTATACTATTATACTTTACACAGTCTAGGCATGTTTAGAATGCCATCTATTGTGCTACTTTTAGAGAAGATTTTTAAGAAAACCTTTTTTAAATTTAAAGTTTCTATGTAAAGAAAATCTAATTAGGAAATGTTAAAAAAAATGGTAAACTGAAAAATTGAAAGTTACCCTTGTCAGTGAATGTAGTAATCAATGGTGCAGATTAATGGTAAAAAAAGAAAATGTTTAAAACTGGGATCTTTCGGTTTTTTTTTATTTGCAGCAGGAAAAATTGCGCACGTATTTCAAAATGGAGTGCATTATTTCAAAACAAGTATTAGTTTTAAACAAAAAAAAAACGCAACGAAATATCTTTCACCAATCCAGAGATAGAGCATCGAAAATGGTGAAATATGTCAATATTTTACATTCTTTCTGAAAAATGTTAAACTTAAAAGAGGAATTTCTCCTTTTTAATAAATGTATTACTCAGTAATATAGATCAATAGCAAAAAAATCTAAACTTTTAAGATTAGTGTTTTAAAAAGAAAAAAAAAATTTGATCAAAAAATTTTTTTTTTTAAAGTTGCAGCAAGAAACGTTAGGCACATATTTCAAAGTCTACTACATCATTCTAAACACAAATATACTTGTGTTACGACGTCACTAGCTACGACTGACCCTCTAAGATATTTGCACCCGATTTGCAGATCAACGCTCGCCTCGATCTACCAACGAACATCGTCTCTATCATAAGTAGTTAAGAGCCCTATCACATATTTTTTCCAGAAAGGCAAGAAAAGTGGATTTTTGGCGTTCTAATTCCAAGAAATGAAGAGATTTCTACAAACTTTAATTACTGAATTACCTGGACCATTTCTTGATGTTGACCATAGCGGCCTTCAATTTTAGATATAACGAATATTATTTACTTATTCAGCCCATTTTCCGAAAGTCGTTATTCGTAAAACGCTCGGAAGGCAAACTTTGAGCTCCTTAATACAGTAATATCACTACAACGAAAACCGTATACTATTTTTTTTTATGTCCGTCATGTATTCTTGATGTACACTACGGCTTTATTTTTTCGTTTTTTGACCACATATCCAAGGTATACATTACTTACAATTACACAAAATTAAAAAAAAATCTTCCTGTATCATTCTAATTTTCTCAGAAATAAAATAAGATTCTTATATAATACTTATACTATATTAAAGTTCACTCTTTTAGCAATACGACATAATATAAATTATTGTCATTAGAAAGGAGAAAACACTGCAAAAAACAATTAGAAATTGTGTATATATTTGCTTGCGCAAGAGAAGAGCGCTCAGTGCCGCGGTTTTCTCCCAGGGTTGAATAGTTATTTATTTATTTATTTATTTATTTATCCTATCTTTTATAGTTACATCCAAAAAAAAATGCGTTCATTTTTTCAACTCATTTTAAAAGAATACCTACGCTATTTTGTAATAAGGCTCTTAAGTAGATTTAAGGTGAATCATAATATCAGTTCGATTGTTGCTTTACCGATAGTAATATGTTACAAATGATGTATTATCCTTTCGCACAATCGGTCCTTAAAGATAGTTATCATTAATATGAATATTATTATGATTATAATGTAGAAGCATATGAAATAGTAATTATTATAACAATACTCCTCAGACCACGCAATCAGTACGATAAAGAATATCACTTCCTTTTCAGACAATTGTATTAGAATCCATTCTTTCAAAGTCTATTCTTTTGTATTCGATTGTTACCATATTTATTTGGGCTAGCGTAGACGCTCGCTTCAGCCGACCACCTGATCAAATATCCTTCCCTTCCAGACCGAATCTTGATACGACGCCCGCGTAGGCACTTCGTAGCATTGTGTAATTTAAATAGGAGAATAAGTAGCGTCCCTATAAAAGGAGGTCACCGACTCCATGAGGGCAGACATTCATTTGCATCGGACGATACGTGTCGTCTCGAGGAGCTTAGTATTAAAGTAGCACTTACTGAAAATTGTAATCTTGAGTAATTGAATAAAAATATTTTTTTTTATAAATAAACTCAGTGAAACCTAAAACTTGCAATAAAAAAATCCGCATTGAAATATCTTACACCATTCCAGAGATAGAGCATTTTTTTTGTCGAAATTCACAAGTGAGAAATGGTTCCGGAATGCCATTTTTGTCGATCTGTATCTCAGGCCAGGATTTTTTTGGGCAAAACAAAAATATACGTATACTTATCTTGCTTTTTTCTATATTTTCACATATTATTATGTTTAATTAAAAACTTCTGTGACTAAGAAGGTAACCCCCTGCCTGAATTGACATGGCGCTCTATTACAACTGCTAGTAAGCTATGGCTTGCTATAACTTGTATCTAAGCTAAGTTGTTTGATATATATTTTATGTGTATGTACATATATAGGTGGATATATGTATTTATATGGGAAAACATGTGTTCATGATATTGAATTAAAAACATATTTAGAAAAACGTATGCGTAATACTATGTTCATTTTATTAAAGTCGTTTGAGAGGGGTTATTTGTGTTGGGTAGTATTTCTTATATATTTTACACTAATGCGTGAGTGTATAACTGAAAATGCAGTGTATGTGTAAGAGGTGAATGTTTAAAACTTTTTATCATATTGAACGTAATACTAAGTAAAAAATCGGCATTCCTGAATACGTGCGTTTTTGCTCAGTTTTGTATGTGATAAGCCAATGGCTATGGTTTAATTTGTATCTCCTGTACGATTTTTGTTAATATTTACCAAATTTCTCAACCCTTCTGCTGTCAATTTTATTGCTTATAATAAATAATTAATATAGATAGATAATCGATGATATTAGGTGTGGATAAATATTGTTAAATTATCAATAAATATAACCTTCGACAAATTATATAGGTTTGAGGAACATCCATTCATGAAATAAAAGTAATATTGACTCATTAACATTTCTCCTGAGCGAAGGGTCCTATCCGTCCGAGGAGCCCGCGGGCTCGTTAGCTAAAATTGGAGTTTGAAATTTTCTTGAGGGCAGTTATTGGTGTTAGGTAGTATCTATTATATCTTTTAAACTAATGTGTGAGTGTATGAATGAACAGTGCAGTGTGTGTGTGTAGAAGTATTATTGTACGGGTGTGAATGTTTATAACTTTTATCATATCGAACGTAACCTTAAGTGAAATATTTGCATCATTAGTTAGGTATGCGATGAGCCAATGCTTAAAATTAACATGTATGCATAACGTCTTTTTAAAATATTGTAAAATTACATAGCCTCTTACCCACCCATTTAATTGAATGTATAGTTTTTTTAAATTGTCAGTTGTTTTATTGGAACTTGTTTTTGTCTTTGTTTTTGTAAATTCAAAAGTTTAAAATTATTTGCTGTATATCATTTCTTGGCTAAATTGAGTAAGTAGTTTAAGAATAATTTCATGTCATTCCTACACAATTGTAATAGTCGTATTGAAAATAAATACTCTTTATCTTTATCTCGAATGAATGGCGATTAGCTTGGGTTGCCTACGGCAAAATGTATATAAATTTATATTTACACACACATTTACATTTACATAGAGCTATACCATTACTATAGAGCGAGGTTTACTATAGAGCTATACCATTACTATAGAGCGGATTACTATAGAGCGGCGCACATTTACATTTATATTTACGTTTATATAAATTTATATACATTTTGTATACATTTTGCCGTAGGCAACCCGAGCTGGTCGCCTCACATTCGGGGGGTTAACGGCTATGGGTTTAATTTGTTTCTCCTGCACGATTTATGGTAATGTTTGCCGAATTTCGTAGATCTTCTGTTGTTAAATTTATTTTTTCATATAGAAATTAAATAAATAAATAAATAATCAAGGATATTAGGTACGAATACGTATTGAAAAATTGTCAATAAATGTAACCCTCGCCACATTATAGAAGTTTGGGGAGCATCCATTCAATTAAATAAAAGTGATATTGACTCATTTAAATTTCTCCCGAGCAGTCCCGTCTGTCCGAAGAGCCCGCGGCTCGTTGGCTGCCGGCAAACATACTTAGGAGGCCAATTATCGCCGGGCCTTACGGCAAGAGTTTGCATCAGACAAGTTGTTCCGCGGAAATGAGGCCACATTTCCGGAACTGCCTCCTCCGCCGAATAGAATACGCCCCCACAAATGGAAGATATTCCCTCTTGCTCTCTTATCGCCCTTTTTATCTCGACGGAGGTTACCAGACTGAATGGCGAGATATCTTATCCGAAATACGGGCGGAAGGAGGGTGGGGAGGGATAGATGGTGGGGTGAGATCGCGGTGACAACTGATAATAAAGAAAGAAGAAGAATAATTACGAAGCTTAAAGGTGCACTGAGAAAATGATTGAATTGATTCGTACATTACATTACCATTTTGTTATTACGTTTTATAGATGAGAACGATGTTTCAATCGTAATTTTGTTGAATTATAAGGAATTTTGTTGAAAGTCCGTTATTCGATTATATGTATAAAATTTTGCTTTACGGTTAATACGGAAATAGCAGTATACTGCAATTTTAACATAATGCATGTGTTCGAATATAACCGTACGTATAGCACTACATGCTGCCACGTAAGAAGCGATATCCCAAGGATGTAATAAAATAACATTATGACACGGTAAGACTCACGCCAATACAGTTACGCGTCATGTTAATTCAAACGAATGGACCACAGTCCGAGTTATATAAGTAATCTTTCTTGAAGCATCCGAATTTCCGTCTATTACATGGTTATATTTTTTTCATTGTGGAATTTTTATGCCCCGAGCTATCAGAAACGGATACTACAGCAGGTTTGCTTCTTCTATTTCACGAATTATTATTTCCAAGTACCTACTTAAAATCATTAATTTTTTTAATTAATAGCCTGCGGAAAGTGGAATAACTCCGTTTGGCGAGTAAGTCGCGATGGTAGACAGAACGATATCATTACAGGCATTTCACAACAAACGTTGCAACCAGCCAGCAATCTTATATATAAAAATGAATCGCCGTGCGTTAGTCTCGCAGCATCTCGGAAATGACTCGACCGATTTGAATTATTTTTCTTTTATTTTGTTTGGCTTGATTCAGGGGTGGTTTACAAAAAAAAATAATTAGGAAAAACTCAAAGAAACAACTGAAAATCGAAAAAATCGAAATTGGTCATTTTGGGAACATTGGCCACTTTCTAGATGGCTATCGCGGCGATCGTATTGGTTGACAGATGCGCCATCCATAACTGTTATTCATTCCGTACAATGGGTAAAATTTCAAAAGGTCAAAGTCAAAAAAGTCGAAAAAGTCGAAAAAGTCAAAAAAGTCGAAAAAGTCGAAAACGACGCTAAAGTCGGAAAAGTCGAAAAAGTCGAAAAAGTTGGAAAAGTCGAAAAAGTCGGAAAAGTCGAAAAAGTCGGAAAAGTCGAAAAAGCATTTATATTTCATCATGTAAATTAAATACATTGAATTTATTTTAATTACAAACGACTTTCATTTAATCACCAAACGAAACTCAAACCGTAGGTACATGATTCGGCCATATTATAGATTTCAATGAATTGGATTTGGAAGGTTGATTAGGATCAATAAACGCTTATGAAGACTTACAATCAAATCAATTTTAGGTGGTACGAAGTTCACCGGGTCATCTAGTGTGTAATAAATATACTTTATTCAATGATTCTCTCAGTAGAAAAGTAATGTAAATATATTGGTTTAGGGTTAAATAGGTAGATTTTTAAAGGTATACACTATGCAGTGTAGTTGTTGACTAGAAAAATAGGCGTTTGATGGGCAAAATTTAATTAAAAAATTGAAGGGGGTTGTTTTGAATCGTTCGTTCGTTAACTAGTTAGGAGACGTCTCTCCAAAATTATGCGGACTGGATGACCTTGTATCTCGCCTCTATAAGTCCTGGTGTGTGATGATTGTAGACGACTGCAGGTAGGATAGGAGGTGGTCTTCGTCCTGCACACGTTCGTTTACGTGTCCGGCCCAGTTAGGAGACGTCTCTCCAAAAATATGCGGCCTGAATGACCTTGTAAATCGCCTCCTTAAGTCCTGGTGTGTGATGAGTGTAGACAAGTGCGGACAGGATATGGGGTGGTCTTCGTCCTGCACACGTTCGTTTACGTATCCGGCCCAGTTAGGAGACGTCTCTCCAAAAATATGCGACCTGGATGACCTTGTATTTCGCCTCTTTAAGTCCCGGTGTGTGATGAGTATAGACGTTCTGCAAACGTTCGTTTACGTGTCCGGCATAGTTAGCAGACGTCTGTCCAAAAATATGGGGCCTGGATAGCCTTGTCTTTTGCCTCTTGTACGTCCTGGTGTGTGATGAGTGTAGATAACTGCAGGCAGGATAGGAGGTGGTCTTTATCATGCACACGTTCGTTAATGTGTCCGGCTCAGTTAGAAGACGTCTCTCCAAACAATGTGGGGCCTGGATGGCCTTATATTTCGCCTTTTGTAAGTCCTGGTGTGCGATGATAGTAGACAACTTCATCCTGCAGCGTTCCGCAGTCGCATATTGGAGTCGCTGTGTAGCCCCAGCCGACGATACTAGATCGGCAACTTGTCAGACCCACCCTGATTCTGCTGAGACTATACCAGGTGGTATAGGGAAATGGGACCCAGATGATATCTGTTCCTTGGCATCCTTACCAAGTGAAGACATCAATTGAGTGGTGCGGTTCGATGATTGACTGCCTTGGAGCGGTTATCCGCGGGTCACGGATGACTTTCACGATTTGAGGCGATTGTGGTGTAGCTCTGGCTTTGCAGTGGGTGTTTTGTTTCGGGCAGTGCAGACGAGGGAATTTGACAGATTTTTAAGATTTAAAGTTAATAGTAAAACACATTTTAAAAACAAGCTTTTATTAAAATGTTCTGTCCCGAGCCAACCCTGGGTGCAGCAGCCACGTCATAGTGGAACTTAGAATGGGATATCATAATTGACTGCTATACAGACCGTTGAGGAGTCCCCTCGTTGGAAGTCAACCCTGGGTGCAGCAGCCACGTCATAGTGGAACTTAGAATGGGATATCATAATTGACTGCTATACAGACCGTCGAGGAGTCCCCTCGTTGGAAGTCAACCCTGGGTGCAGCAGCCACGTCATAGTGGAACTTAGAATGGGATATCATAATTGACTGCTATACAGACCGTTGAGGAGTCCCCTCGTTGGAAGTCAACCCTGGGTGCAGCAGCCCTATTGCGGTGAAACTTAAAGCGGGCTATCATAATTGAATGCGTATACAACATTTCCTTTCTGTCCTGTTGACCGTTGAGGTGTCCCCTCGTCACGGGTCAACCCTAGGTGAAGCAGCCATGCCATGGTGGAATTTACAACAAGCTTTTTTATTTACAACAACAACAACAACAAGAATTTACAACAATTTTGTTTAGTTTCTATTTTCGAATTCTTCATTTTCTACACGTCATGTTTAAAATAAATTTAATAATTATTGTTTTAAATTGTAAACCTTGTATTATAACTCGTATTTTACTCTGTAACTTGTAAACCACTCCGCCGTCGTCTGGTCCCAAGTCCAGGGTGCGAAAGGAGGAGGGTGGTTGGCCTGCCGCGTCGACCAGAATCGGGTAACCGAAGAAACCAGGCAAGAAACCAATGGATAGTACAATTAATCATTCACGAAATAATGCTACCGCATCTGAGGCAGCCGATGCGCCAGCTCCGGGGACCAGGGATGCTGGTGAGAAGTTGGCAACTGGCCGAAAACCCAAATATTTTACACCGAAATCGGACATTCGAATCGCCGCATGGAATGTGCGAACGGGGCATCACGTCGGCCAAAAGGAAATCATAGCAATGGAATTAGCGAAATGCAAAATATCGATCGCCGCATTATCGGAATTACGACTCACGGGATCGGGAACAATGACAATTGATCCGCCAACAATCGACGAGACGATGACGCTATTTTATTCCGGAGGCGACAAACGAGAGGCCGGGGTCGGCTTCATGGTCGATCGCCGAGCTGCCGGCAGCGTTATTGCGTTTCAACCGATATCCGAGCGCTTAGCAGTTATCACCATCGATGGAACAATCAAGACCCATATCGTTTCCGTTTACGCGCCAACCGAGATGAGCCCGGATACGAACAAAGATGAATTCTACTACCAGCTTCAACACACGCTGGATACGATACCCCGAACCGAATTAATTATACTAGCGGGCGACTTTAATGCACATACGGGTGTAGATCGGACGGGTTGGGAAGAAACGATGGGAAGATTTGGACACGGCGAAATTAACGACAATGGACTACGCCTGTTATCATTCGCATTGTCGAACAACATGATCGTCGGAAACAGCATATTTCGTCATCCCCGCAAACATCAACTAACGTGGCGAAATCCGTCCGGTAAAGATTCAGCAATGTTGGACTACATTTTAATCAATTCGAGATTTCGATCAACAGTCAAAGACGTACGGGCGATGCGTGGACCCGATTGCGGATCGGATCACTATCTCGTTCGAGCGAAATTACAAATGCGACTACAACGAGCGAAGAAAAAAGCGCCACCACCAACCAAGAGAAACTGGGCATGTCTACAGGACCCAGCCATTGGACAGAAATTTCAAATCGCGCTATCCAACAAATTCGCAACGCTCGCAATATCAGACGATATCGACTTTGAAGAAATGCAATTATCGGAGTCCCTTGTGAAGTGTGCAACGGAGCTGTGCCCACCCATCCGTCGACGGACGCAGCAATGGATTTCGGACGACTGTTTAGATCTCGTCGACCAACGAAAACGGATGAAACACGTCAATTTCGAAAAATACCGATTATTGAACAAAGAAGTCCGACAAAGAATGAAATCGGAACGAGAAGCGCATTGGAATAACGTTGCAGCCGAATTGGAAGAAGCAGCATCGAGGCACGAATATCGGACGCTATACCAAACAATCCGACGGTTAGGCGGGAAAACAACATCAACGAATGACAACATCAAGAAATCGGATGGAACTTTCGTGATCTCCCCCCACGAGCGCCTGCAGCGGTGGAGGGAATTCTTTAATCAGCTGCACAATCACGATCCGCCTCAAGGTCCAGCACCGCAACCGCCGATTATCAATCAGCCGGCGAATCCGTTTTCCGATAACGAACCAACAATAAACGAAGTGAAAACGGCAATAAAATCGCTGAAAAATGGTAAAGCGCCGGGTCCAGATCAAGTTACCGCCGAGATGATCAAAGCAGGAGGTGACATTCTATTACAACAACTACATGTTCTCCTAACGCATATTTGGCAATCGGATCGTATTCCGTCGGCATGGAAGAAAGCCATCGTTGTGCCAATTTTAAAGAAAGGCGATAGCAGAGAATGCAAGAATTATCGCGGTATTAGCCTTCTTTCAATAGTCGGCAAAGTATTTACAAAAATCATACAGTCGAGGCTACAAAAACATCGAGAACAAACGAGCCGAGAGGAGCAAGCAGGATTTAGACCATATCGAGGATGCATTGATCAGATATTCGCTCTTCGTCAGCTAATGGAAGAAAGAATACGGTGCGGCAAACGAACAATCGTCGTCTTCATAGACTTTAAATCCGCCTTCGATTGCATCGATTGGAACAGCTTATGGAGTGCCTTGGAGACAGAACACGTGCCACCAAAAATCATTAAACTTCTCCAATCATCGTACGATGGCTTAACCAGCAGCGTTCGAATCCGTAACGATTTGTCTGAGGAATTCCCGATTCAAACTGGTGTTCGACAAGGAGACGTCGCATCGCCGCTACTTTTTAACGTGGTGATCGACGCGATTATGCGGAGAGCATTCGACGGTCGACGCGGAGTTAGATTCGACGAATCAAACTTCATAACCGATTTGATGTTCGCTGATGATAGCGCCGTTTTCGCCGACACTGATGCCGAAGCAACGGACATTTTATACGACATATCCGGAATTGCTCAATCATATGGATTGAAAATCAATGCGGATAAGACCAAAGTGCTCACTACGGACGGTTCGAAGGCCAGCGTTTACCTCGATGGAACCCAAATCGAACAGGTCCCACAATTCAAGTATTTAGGATCGTTGGTTACGGAAAAGAAAGTGGCTTCGACGGCCGATGTCCATAGCCGGATCGGTCAGGCAACAGCAACATTCGCCTCGCTCAAGTGGTGCATATGGAAGCGAATGAATATTACCATCAAAACCAAAGTACGACTATACCGAACGTTGGTTCTTCCCATTCTTCTTTATGGATCGGAAACGTGGACGTTACTACAATCGGACCTCAAAAAGTTCGAAGTCTTCCAAATGCGATGCTTGAGGCAGATTCTCGGTGTCTCACTCCGCGACCGAATTCGAAACGAGACCATTAGAGAAAGATGCGATCTAGTAACAACGATCGAAGAAGAAGTACAAAAACGTCGACTACGATGGTTCGGCCATGTTTGCCGAATGAACGACAATCGCTTGCCATGTAAACTTCTTTGGCGAGACCGTCCGACAGAATGGAGAATTCAGCGATCGGCACCGAAGAAAACCTGGCTAAATACCATCAAAGACGACCTTAAAAATCAACGATTGTCGGCTAGGGATGCTCGAGACGTGGCAAAAAATCGTCAAGAATGGAAGCGAATCGTGAATGGAGTACGATATCCAGCGGCACCGACAGCAGCGTATTGGCTGCGAGGGCGACCCCCTCCCCAATCGCCGGCTACGGAATAAATAATAATAAATAATACAACAAGCTACCATAATTTGATGTGTATACAAAATTGTGCGTCTGTGATGTTGACCGTGGAATAGTAGCCCCTTTGGGAGCCAATCCCGGGTATAGGTCAGGTCATGCTCACTATAAAAATTGTCATCAAAACTGAACCAACATGCAAAATTTCAACTTCATAGGATAGGAGGAAGTGGTTTTAATACAGTTTGCAAGATTTGACCTAAACAAACTATCATACGCTATTATTACTATTAAACTATTATTACGCACACGAAACCCACTAGACAACTCCTGAGTGATAATTTGAATGTACCTAGGATTAAGACGACTTTCGGACAGAGACACTACTCTTTCATAGCTAAAAGACTTTACAATAAATTAAGCAGTGACATAAAAACCAGCCCCAATTGTCATTTGTTTAAAAGCAAAATAAATAAATGGCTGTTGCAAGAAGAGCGTTTATCTATCCAAGCCTGATCGATGTAGTAGAATAAGTTGAAGCTGACTTAACATATTTTGTGTATATATGTATGTATGTGTATATATGTGTATTCTAATATATTTAGTATTTCTATTTCCTATAAAATATTGTAATTTTTATGATTTTTTTATTATTATATATATATATATATATATATATATATATATATATATATATATATATATATATATATATATATATATATATATTTATTGTGTTTGGTTGATTCATCGACACTCGTTTTAAATGTAATTATATAAATTGCTTGCCCTGGAACGGGTATATCCCAGTTGGGCAGCAATAGCCAGTGAATGAAAGAGGAAAGTTTTTGCCATTTGTTTTAATATTATACTTATTGTAAATGGTTATTTTGATAATTCCAATAAATAAATTTTTAAAAATACACACTAATATACATAAAACATTGTGTGTTAGTGTGTATGATATCATAATATCATACACACTAACATCTAACAAACATTGCAAGATAAATACAAGCTTGTAAAAAAGTAAAGTTTGGCGCCTATTATTTTATGCTGTTATGTAATACAAATGTTCCTGCCACAGAAATATTTCAGAGTACCTGTAGTATGTTCGTTGTACGATAACCCGTATATTTTTTCATTAAGAAAGAAAACCTTTTCCAATTCCACATTGCGCCCGCAACCACCGAAACGGGCGTCTATGTAGATGGTCCGTAATGGCGAGCCGAGCGCAGAGGCGGAAATTAAAAACAGCGCGGTCAGGCTAGCGAGGATTACATGTTAGCCGCGTCGGCCGCGAAACAGGAAGCTGCCTTATCGACTGAGAGGCGAGCGACCGCACGTTCAATGTGTGGCACACACATTAACAATGCTGTAATTCCCCCTGGACTACCCGCCAAGCCGGCTCCCGGGAATAAAATTGAATTATCGGCTTGCAAATCCAGTTGCTCGCCTATTTATAAGCATACGTATTACACAGCTAGAAAAAGATACCCTGTACTATTGAATATATACGGTATTAGTTTAACTCAATACCATATTACGTTTTGGAAACTCTTCTGTGTCGGCGAAATGCAGGTGACACTGATAGCATTGACGGCCACACTATCATTTGGCTATCTAAAACCATATTAATAATGATTTTTTTGACGCGAATCGTCTTTCATTTCGGTAGGTAGGGGGGGTCACGCACAAAAACCATAGGTATCAATATATGTTATGAAAAGATGCCCGCATTATTTTACTGGCATTATTTTATTAACATTTTTTAGATGATAAAAGCCATTATTCAGTAGTGCATCTCTGGCGTAAATGGTTCTGTTATCGCGCGCAGCACGACTAAATTTGTCATCGGAACTACGTCTATCATCGGAATCTATCATCGGAATCTATCATCGGGGAATCTATCACTGGAATCTATCTACGAAATGCATTCGAAACTAAATTTATCAACGCGCACTGTGTTTATTTAGTGATTATTCAGCAGTACACCGATTGATTCGGGCGGGAGTGGTCGCGTTTGATAGAACTCACGAAGTTATAGTAGGTGTGGTCCAGGTTCCTAATGGTTTAGTTCAGATTGGGTGGCTTTGGCCAAAAATCTATGTCATCTGGCCTGCCTAACTCACGGTTCAACTCCTATCTGGTAGACCTCGAAGTGGGGCTTACCCTCTCAGCTTCTGCCATCTTCTGATCTCAGGTCAGAAGATCGCGGATTCGGGGTAAATACCTCGGGCGGAACTGGGCAGGTGCACTATCCGGTTTACTAGGTGTTGAATGCAGAGCTGGCGAGTAACCAGAGGGGTCTGGAGACGTATGTTTCCTATATATGACAGCCGAGAGTAGTTATCGACCTGACGTCTTCAACTCTTGAATCGATCCATCGGCCACCCGATCCCGAGTGACCATGGCGGGCAAAGGACGTCGAGGTCAGCAAAATATTCAAACTGAATAACCTCTTACATCAGGTAGAAGCCGCGCAAGCGACCTCGAAACCGTGACCAGACCAGAGAACGGAGAAATCCGACCAAATCTGGTAGTAAGAGCGTGAGATTGGCCAGATGTGACGGAGTTACACTGTGGACTAGAGCTGTCAACTACAACGGGCGAACCCATCATCTCAGGAAGTTATAACGATATTTGATCTTTTTGTCTCCCGTGTGGTGAGCGTAGAAGACTTAGGACGAAAACAGTCCACTGTCTAGCTACGCCACTCGCCCGTCAGAAACGAGGGCGAGTGGTACCGGGAAAGTTACCCAGCGGGTTACCAACCCCATCCTATGACTACCAATTGGAAGGATATCTCCGTCTGGAATTAACTTTCAGGATACCTCCTACCTCCCGACTGTTTACAGGACCGAGGTCGCTTGCGCGGTCACACCCCTTACGTAGCGGTGATACTGTGTCTACCGAATCTATGGCGGATCACGGCATCATTTGCCCGCCTGTTCACCCGGGATCGGGTGGCCGAATGGTCGTTTCAAGATCAGTTGACGTAAGGTTTACAACTACCCCCGCTGTATAGGAAACATTACTGTTTTTAGACTACCCCAGCTGTTAGTTGGAATGCACAATCGATTGGCTGGCGCCGCACGATGCGCTTCCAGGAGCGCCCGAAGTTTGAGTCCTAGGGGAGACTGGTCCGCAGGCCAGCGTCCTACCCTGGCTCGCACTTCTGGATGAAGGCCGCCGGATGGGTTTGACCTGTCCCTTTGACCGAACCTATACAACTGGGTCTTAGTGGCCAAACTGCAATAACGCCCATTAGCTCCCTAAACTTTGGGCTCTGTTGTCCCCAAGTCTCTGTGTAATCACCTCACGGTTAAAAAAACGATTCCCCCATTGCAGATGACAGCTGCAAAGTAGGTGTGGTACATAAAACTCATACTTGTGACCATAAGAAGTTGTAGAGTTTTAAAAAGTTGTGGTTTTGCAGAAATTTGATCACTGCTCTACTATCGCGCCACCGCTGCGATACGAAACATACAAAACTGGCGTGCAAGAGCTCGGGTAGCAAAAGAGAGAGATTTCGACTTTTGCCGACTCGCTATGACCTCGGCCTGACGTTTTCGTGTCCACGGGGAACGCGTTAGATTGAGCCAGGCGCAGGAACCAAAGCCATCTACAAGTGCCCCGAATTCAAGCGGCGTAAGGCAGTCTATATTTAACACAACTGTGACATAACTTTGTATGTATAAGACTAACTTGTATATCTTTCGTAAGTTTATAAGTTACGAAATTATTTATTTTTTAGAAGAAAGGGCATTTTGTGAAGAAAAAAGTTGTACATGAATTAATCATACAAATCATTGACAATAATTCTTTTTGTATGGAAATTTTTGAAACATGGATAGTAGCATAGTAGTACGTTGCAATCTAAGCAATAGTAGACTGTCTCCTTGTGACCTCGTTTGCCAGTTTGCTTATTTCCAATGTCTTCGCAAACTTTGCGGACTCTCGACACTTTCGTTTTGCAGAGTGGGGGGACCGCTTTCGATTAGTCTTTCCACACTGTATTCGAAAATTACGCTATTGAATTGCATATGTATGTATAGATTAAAGACTAAGCTACACGCTAGTTTAACGCGAATTACGAACTGAGTACGTGATTTTTAAACAAACTGCATGAAAATCGATCACGCTCTTAGTGCGTGATTCGCAAGTTAGAGAATATTTTGTATCACGTACTGAGTACGTGCTTTTTCTTATATATCATCAAATGGCATAGAAACTCAAATAATTAGGAATGGATTTTCCTACCACGAGGGCATTCTAAGGAAGCTACTGTTAGAGAAATTTCATAATGATTCTTTTCGCCAACGGCTAAGCTGTATAATCAATGATATCATGTAGAATATCTAGTTTTATTATATCGGAGAAATAAACATAGGAATGTGCCATCTAAAAGCGTTTAGCATATTTAACCTCCAATGAAATATGGGGCAAAAAAAGAAGCGTCGAGTAAATTCCGCGGAGGGCGCCGACAGTTAACAAGTAGTTTCAATTTACATAAAATATGTGAGGTTAAACACGAGCTATATGCGCGACCGGGATAATATAAGCGGCGAGATGTCATGGAATTTCCCGAGCGCATTCCTACCACTCCTTCCACATTCGGAGATAGTGAATCCTCCATTACCAACGCTACCGTATCCTTATTTATGCTCATAATTATTAAATAAAAGTAAAAAGATTTTATATAAGATCTCCCGGCTTTATCTTCAGATCCTCGTCATCGTGTGTGATGGAAAGTACTCAAGACAATAAAACAAACGTGCCCAAACTCAACTTACCTAGCACTTTTCATCAAGGAGTTCCAGTGGCAACCTTCCGACTCCATCTTCAGATCGTCGACATCAAATGTAATGGAAGATACTCAAGAGAGCAAAATAAACGAGCTCAAACTCGACTATCTTAGCACTTTCCATTATAGAGTTTCAGTAGCAATCTCCCGGCTCTAAATTTAGACCCTCGTCATCGCGTGTGATGAAAAGTACTCAAGACAACCAAACAAACGTGCCCAAACTTATTGTATCCTGTGTTACGTCCCTGCGTTCGGCGATGAAAACATTTTAATTACAATCGGACTATCGCGGTTGTTTGACAAAATAGTCGACCCTTCGTTAAGGAGGTACGTGAAAAGCTGATTATCAGATCGGATTGAATTAGCATGCACAAGCACTCACAAGCACATTTGCACTACAGATACACACACCCACACACATATATATATACACGCACACACACATACAAACACACACACACACCCACACATACACGCTCTCCATCCCAAAAACACACACCAACATCTATACACTCGCACATAGCGATTTTAACTGTTAGTTTTAAATTCTTTTTGGTTTTCTTTGTATTGTATTGTTCAGCATATTTTGTATCCTTATATAGCATGTTACGTACCCCATCTTAAATTGTTTAGTAATAGCACTGTTAATTAATCTAAATGTTAATACCTAGTGCGCCACTGCCATAAGCATTGGCGCTGCTTTCAATATATCAACCGTCGCAACTGCGCGCGCGACTGCATGCATTCGCACGCCAGCCTTCGGCGCGGCATAATAAATCCGAATCAACAGCTACTGTTTCATTTTCGCCGAGCCACCGTCGTTCAAATAGTGATTAGATCGTTGCGGCCTCACTGCCGATCCGACAATCTAACATTGGTGACCCGACATTTGAATTTACGCACCTTCAATCTAACATTGGTGGATTATTTCTCAAAAATCGGCGGTGGTTTCGAAACAGTAGGTGTGAATGCATCAACAGTAGCGTCAGTGTTGTAATTTTAATAAATCCAGTGATTTCTCGCATCGCGCACGGACCTAATCACCGTTGGACCGTCGAGCTTATCTCATTTGGCGAATTTCCGAGAAATCAAGACCTTATCTCATTTGGCGAATTTCTGAGAAAGCAATCCGCTCGCCGACACGACTCTGCCTGCCACACACCGCGCGCCAACGCAACGCAACGCAACGGAAGCCTACGTCAACGTTCACTCTACGTCAACGGGCACCCACAAGCCGTGCATATAGCCGTGCAAGACTTCAAAAAGCTAAGATTTTATTATTTATTTTTAATTTCTTTTGCCATTCTGCATACGTTTCTACATTTTTATTGAAGTAACAACTATTTGAAATGGCGACTCCTAAACCAAATACAGTAGAGGATCCTCGACTATCAGCCATGTCGTATGCAAACAGACTTCCGGATTTCTGGCGTTCTGAACCCAAATTGTTCTTCGCGCAATTCGAAGCTGTTATTGCTCCACAAAAGGCGACTGACGAAGTTAAGTATCAGCTCATCATTGCGAAACTCCAATTCGATGATCTCCGCCAGGTCAGCGACATAATTACAAATCCTCCCACTGACGAAAAATATGAAACTATTAAAAATCGACTCATTAGCGTTTATGAAGATTCTGAGCTTCGCTCATTTCAGAAACTACTGAGCGATATGCAGCTAGGTGACCAAAAACCATCGCAGCTTCTTAGACGAATGAAAGACTTGGCCGGAGCCAAGGTCAATGATGAAGCCTTACGGATCATGTGGGCTGGCCACCTACCCAAGCATGTGCGTTCCATTCTCGCAGTTTCGGACCAGAGCAATCTTCCGGAACTGGCCAAACTGGCCGACACAATTTTGGAGAATACCACTGGAACGGACGAGATTCATGAAGTTGCCGCTTCATCATCGCATAACAACCGCTCCTCTTCCAAACAACGCTCAATGGAACACACCATCGCAGAGCTAACAAAAAAATCGACGAACTAACCACGTCGATGAAGTCGTACGAACGAGGCAGACCGAGATATTCCCAAAAAGGAAATCACTCCCGTTCGCGCTCCCGATCGCACTCTCGGTCAAACCATCAAAACGCAGAGGATAAACCAAAAACAAATAAGGGCATTTGTTTCTTCCACAAACGTTTTGGCAACGACGCACGAAAATGCCAAGAGCCTTGCACCTTTGGCAAGAAGGAAAACTAGAATCAGTGCAGCAAACTGAGGCAAACGCTGTCACTGGTTCTCAATCATACCGCCTCAACATAACTGACAAAACTAGTGGCATTAAATATTTAATAGATACTGGAGCTGGCGTATCGGTCATCCCCCGTGGAAAACATCCAGCACATCCAACGTCGATTAAGCTATACGCAGCTAACGGCACGGAGATTCGCACCTTCGGAGAACGCACCCTTCGATTGAATCTAGGCCTTCGACGTATTTACATGTGGAAATTTATAATCGCCGACGTTAAGATAGCTATTATAGGAGCCGACTTTCTAGCGCGATACAACATTCTAGTAGATTTAGGGCACCATCGACTGATAGACAATCTCACGAATGTCTCAGCAATCGCATCACTCGACAATTCAAGCTCTCCGTGCATTAAATTAATTAATGGAGAAGACCCTTTTGCAAAAATTCTAGAATCGTTTCCAAACATCACACGACCGAACATACTGCCAAACAGTGAGGTTAAGCACAACGTCAAGCATTTCATTGAGACAACTGGACCTCCTGTTTACGCCAGAGCACGACCTCTTCCTCCAGACAGATATGCACTAGTCAAAAAAGAGATTCAAGAGCTCATCGACTTAAATATCTGCAGACCGTCCTCAAGCCCGTGGGCGAGTCCTCTGCATTGTGTAAAAAAAAAATGGCGACCTTCGCTTGTGCGGTGATTACCGTCGTTTGAATTCCGTCACTGTCGCTGATCGATTTCCAATTAGCAGACTTCAGGATTTCACTTATATCCTACACGGAAAAACAGTTTTTACAAAAATCGACTTGGTTCGGGCATTTAACCAAATTCCGATTAATGATGATATTCCAAAAACTGCAATAATTACGCCTTTCGGCCTATTTGAATACCTCAAATGTTCATTCGGCCTACGCAATTCTGCTCAAACATTCTCCAGGTTCATGACTGCAGTTCTACAGGGCCTAGAATTCGTATTTTGCTATATCGACGACATCCTCATCGCGTCAGCAAACGAGCAAGAGCACATTAAACACGTTAAAATGGTTTTACATCGTTTGGACGAAAATGGCATCACGATCAATATTCAAAAATGCCAGTTTAATAAAAAAGAAGTAGAATATTTAGGGTATCATGTGAACGAAAAAGGAATTACGCCAATCGCAGACCGACAGCAGGTCATATCTGATTTTCAGAGACCCGATACCGTTCAGCAGTTGCGCCGATTCCTAGGCATGATAAATTTCTACAGAGAAAGCACTCCACACGCTGCTAAACATCAAGCAGAATTAAATAAATATTTAATTGGAGCAAAGAAAAATGACAAAACTCGTATCATATGGAACGACATCTCTTCTCAAGCGTTTCAAGTTTTTCTCCAAAAATCTGAACGTAACTCAACGGAATTACTCGACTTACGATCGTGAACTTCTAGCGATTTACCTAGGAATCAAGCATTTCCGTCGACTCATTGAAGGTCAAGACGTCACTATCCATACAGATCACAGACCGATTATCTACGCATTCACCAAGAACGCGTCTGCAAAAAACGAGATTCCTCGTAGGGTTCGTCAACTAGACTATATCCAGCAATTTTGCAACAAAATCGAACACATTCCAGGAGATCAAAATACCGTCGCAGACTGGTTATCTCGCATAGAAGCAATCGATTGCCCCACCGAGATTAACTACGAAGAATTAGCACTCTCACAGCAGAATAACGACGAAGCAAATAATTTCCTCCGCTACAACTCGCAAGTGAAGAAAATTACACTCCCAGGAATCAGCAAACCTATCATCTGTGATACAGGAAAAGACCAAATCCGACCATTTCTCACTGAGAAATTCCGTCGCACAGCATTCAATATCATCCATAATATCGCGCATCCAGGCATACGTGGCACCCGGAAATTAATCACGCAACGATTCATCTGGCCTCGTAAGCACACGCAAATTAAGGAGTGGACCCAAGCATGCATCCCTTGTCAGAAGTCGAAAACATTTCGACACAACAAACCGCAGCTTGAAAAATTCGATTCAGCTGATCGTTTCAATCACATACATATCGATTTTGTTGGCCCGTTACAAGTTTCTCAAGGTTGTCGCTTCCTACTAACGATTATCGATAGAGCGACACACTGGTTCGAGGCGATTCCGCTTCCCGACCAAACCGCAGAAACAACAGCAAAAGCTCTGTACAACAATTGGATCACGCGATACGGATGCCCCGAAAAAATAACTACAGACCAAGGTACAAATTTCGAAAGCAATCTATTTCGAAATTTAACTAATGTTCTTGGTATTAAGAAACTACGAACAACAAGCTTTCACCCGATAGCAAATGGAAAGATAGAACGCGCTCATCGCACAATGAAAGCCGCACTTATGGCTAGGCAAAACACAACAAACTGGTTCGACGAAATACCAACAGTCTTACTAGGTATGCGTGCAGCCATTCGACAGGACACAGGAACCTCCTCAGCAGAATTAACATTCGGCAAACAATTACGTTTACCTGGAGAGTTCATTCAGCCAACCAAACACAAGCAGTTGGACTCTACGTTCGTCGAAAGACTTCAACAACACCTATCAGACCTATCAGCTAAACCAACGAGAGAATGCACCCGAGACAACGTTTTCGTGCATCCAGATCTCAAGGATTGCACTCACGTTTTCCTGCGAGATGATATGGTCAGGAAGCCATTACAACAACCATATTCTGGACCTTTTCGAGTGATAAAACGAAACAATAAAACGTTCGAATTATCCATAAAAGGAAAACCAAAAGTAATGTCGGCTGATCGCGTCAAACCCGCGTATTTCATTTCACAGGGCAGCGATCTGAAAATGCAAAATGAAACAACACAAAAAGTTTCAAGCGACAAAATAATGACTCAAACGAATCGTCAGACCACCCAGCAAAATTCCGTTCCCACGCGCGAAAAATGCGATAAGGCAAAAGAACGTTATCGCACGCGCAGCGGACGGATCGTCAAGAAAGTCCGATTCTTAGACGAATGAGATCATTGCTACGTGACTTTTTCAAAATACCATTTTATATCGTCACAACAAGAGACAAAGGAAATCAGTCTTCACTGAGATCGAGCGAGTAGAAACCGCCTTTTTACCTTACCATCCTAACACCAAATCCTATTTCGCTCCAGGGCTAACCAACTTGGAACCAGCCGCCAAAGATCCTTTTCTCCTACACAAGTATCATTATTCCAATTTCTTGCAACTACAAGGCAAAATGGGATCTCAACAAAGCAAAGACGAAGTCATTATCGCTGGAACTAAAATGGAAAACACGAACCGACTATCAGACACACTCATAATCATCGCAGTCATCTTGATAGCCATCATTTTCGTCGCCCTTTGCCATCAACGATGTCGGCAAGGTATCCGGAAGTGGGTCCGAATGGAAATCGCCCGCCCTCACCTTCTGCCGCCACCAGGGACAACCAGCTCCAGCACCGCAGCAGCCACTCCAGGTCAACACGCCATGGTTTAGTGCAGTGCTAGTGAAAATAAATGCGCGCTCAAGGCTGCATTCTGTGAAAATGACTTAACAAATGTTTTATTTCTACAAGGCTCTTTTACAGCCTCTAATTATAAAAAAATATATGTGTTTTAATTTTGTACGCAATTCAACAATTTATTTACAAAGTTGTTCAATATTTTTACAGCATTTCATAATTGTTTACATACTAACAACATGCGTTTTTCAATGTATACTAACATAGCATGTAGCACAATTTAAATACGTGGTAACTACCACAAGCAATGTATCGAGATTAACTTTAATATTCTAAGCAAATCTCTAGGGGGGAGCAGTGTTACGTACCCCATCTTAAATTGTTTAGTAATAGCACTGTTAATTAATCTAAATGTTAATACCTAGTGCGCCACTGCCATAAGCATTGGCGCTGCTTTCAATATATCAACCGTCGCAACTGCGCGACTGCATGCATTCGCACGCCAGCCTTCGGCGCGGCATAATAAATCCGAATCAACAGCTACTGTTTCATTTTCGCCGAGCCACCGTCGTTCAAATAGTGATTAGATCGTTGCGGCCTCACTGCCGATCCGACAATTTAACATAATTTAAAACATCATTGGCTTTACTACTGTTATATATTATTCTTATACGTTATTTTTTTATGCTGTATGTTTTTAAGAAAAATAAAATAAAATAAAAATAAATAAAATAAAAATAAATAAGATAAGAAACGAATTTGCCGCATGAATTTTGTAGCACCCGACGTTTCGGCGACGTTGCGGCAACATCGGGTGCTACAAAATTCAAGCGGTAATTCGTTTTTGATCTTATTTATAATTTTAATTGCATTTGCGAACACAATTTGGATAGCGGAACCAAACCACTGGATGCAGGGGGGCAATTCTTGAAAGATTTAGCATGCCAAATTTGTCCATGGTCCATTTGATTTACAACAAGGGTTGTCGACTACAACGGGCGAGCCCGTCACCACAGGAAGTTTTAACGATTAGTCGTTCTATCTCCCTGGAGTGAGCGTAGAAGACTTGAGGACAAAACAGTCCACTATCTAGCTACGTCACAAGCCCGTAAGAGGCCAACGCCTTAACCGCGAGATAGCCAGGAATATTACCTGGTGGACCGACACTCACGCCCTTACTTCCAATTGTGACCAGATTACTCCGGTATCTCGATTGGTTACCGTCGTGGAGGCCGTCGGATAGGTGCTGACCCGTGAGTGTGACCAACCCTGAAAAGAATGGGTCTTCGTGGGTCATTCTTTTCAGGGTTGGTCACAAGGGCAAGGGCCCATTAATCCCCGGCACCATTTGATTTACATGGGCCATAGACAAATTTAACATGCTATTTTTTTCAAGAATAGGCCCCCAGTTTCGAAATTCCATTGTGCTGAACCATTTTGATTTCCCCGCATTTTCCTGAAAGCCATTGAAATAAGACGAAACCCAAATTTCAATAGAGATGGCTGTTTTAAAATCACTACTACGAAGAGGGCGCCACGTAGCGACTTGGCTTTTCAATACCCACCGCCGAACGCTAGGATGTAGCACAGGATACAGTGAGTGTTGTGTGCACGGCGTATTTTAAAACACACACATTACACGCGCGTCGAGCCCTCGACCGCCCCACGACCGTTATAATCTGCGCAGTGGCAGCGGTTTTCCGCCTAAAAGTATTGACGGCGCGGCGCGGCGACGCTTCAGTCTTCCCTGAACAGCAACGTCGCCGAAATGTCGGGTACTACAAATTTCACGTGGTAAATTCTTTTTTATCTTATTTATGATAGTGTAGTGACATATTACTTCACCTGAGAGGGGGGGGGGGGGGAGGTTCTTACTGTTTTCTTGGCTACAGCGGCGGGCAGGTTTGGCGGGCGGGTAACCCCCCCCCCCCCCCTTCCTATTAGCGCCGCGGACGATATAAAAAAATTATTACATATTTTATTATTATGTTCACTTTTTCAAATCTATTTATATTAGTATCATTTGTGATTTGTAATTTTTTATTTCTAATTCCTAAATGTATATTCTCACTCTTATTCCATTACGTTGATTTTGATTATTTATACTTAATTTGATGATTAGAATTTATATATTTTTAGATTTAAAAAATATTTTTATTCTTCTATTTCTAATTTTAATTTCTGATTTCCATATTTTGATAATTTTATTCATCTTATTTTTTAATGTTAGTTTTATCCTTAACAAATGTGGTTTTCTAGAACTCTCTGTGGATGTTTTCTATTTTTCTACTTTCTTATATTTTTGTTTTAATTTACTGTTTTTTATGTCTTTTCATTATTTCTGTTTTTGTTATTTTATATTTTTATATCTTTGTTATTGAATTTCTGGTTTTTTATGTCTTTTCATGAATTAGATTTTTTATACATATTTTTTTATAATTTTATGCGTCATTGGAAATGTAATTTTATTTGTAATAATATTATTTGATATGTAATTTCTATACCCAGATCGGGTTTTTGAAAATAAATTCTTACTTACTTACTTACTATACAGATATTTTGCACCTTCTTTTAATACCTGATCTATATAAACCTTACCTAAAATTAGATCTATAATTTTTCACCAAATGTAGTTAATTAACTAGAAATACGCCCCGTACTATAGAAGGTCGCGCTAAAATCACTCTACCAGATCGCAACAAGGAAAGTAAGTTTGAATAACCAATAATATACATAAGTTTTAATTTGCGATGGGACTGTATTATTTATCTTATGTCAAAAAATAATGACAGGTTTTAATAAAAAACTGAAAATGGAAAAACTAAAAAAAAACTGAAAATGGTCGCAAAACCAAAAAAATCGTCTTACAGAAAGCTACTTACGTTATATTTTTTAAGTAAATAAATGGAATCTATAATTGTAATATATTCCAAACGTAAGAGAAAAGTTTTGAAATTAGTCGTTATAAACAGCCTTACGAGGTCTTCGAGTTTACATCTCGCCTTGTATAATGGAGCATGTGGGTAAGGAATTAAGAAGAGCTATAACCCTTCCCACTGGCCTGTCTACAAAAATATTTGTACGGTGGTACGGCACATTAAACAATAGATGCGATCTCCTCGCTGTGTCATTTACCGGTACGTACAATTCAAACTTACATAGTATCTCTGGCAAATAAATCGTTCCTTGAATAAGTTTATATGCAAATATAATTAGTGAAATATATCGACGAGTTTCAAGACTGTTGTATCCTACCATTCCTAGCACAAAATCTGACGGAAATAAGTATGGATAAATATTGTATTTTCTGAAATAAATATATCTTAAAAATTTTCTTTGAATACGCTCTACCATCTGAATGTATTTGTTTTCACTTGTACACCAGATGACCGAGTTATATTCAAGTATGCTACGGACTAAACAATTATATAGTAGAAACATTACATGAATATTATTAAACTGTTTGCATATGCGAATAACAAAACCAACCATTTTGCTAGCACGATTGCAAATATTTGTAATGTGTGCACGGAAGTTCAACTGTGTATCAAATGTAATTCCCAGGTCCCTCACCTCGGTTGACCTTTTTAAAATTGACCCGTTTATTGTGTATGGGAAAAAGCAAGGTGTTTTCTTCTTAGTGATGGTTAAAACAGATTCCATTTATTTACTTATATTTTTTAAGTAAATAAATGGAATCTATAATTGTAATATATTCCAAACGTAAGAGAAAAGTTTTAAAATTAGTCGTTATAAACAGCCTTACGAGGTCTTCGAGTTTACATCTCGCCTTGTATAATGGAGCATGGAAAGGTTGCCAATATAAGTTTTGCCTTTCTACAGAATTAATGTAGAGACACAACCTTTCATTTCGTCAAACGATGTTCAGCATATTCTCTTTTCGCCCCAGCATACGTGCATTTCATTTAATTAAATACTTAAACAAATCCGTTACAAAAGCCAACTTTGTAAACGAAGTTTCATTGCTGAATAAGTCCAGAAATGTAAAAGTGGCGTTTTTATCTATATTAATATTATAAAGAGGTAATGTGTGTAAGTTTGTAAGTTTGTATGTAGGGGGTAATCTCCAAAACTACTAATCCGATTTTAAAAATTCTTTCACTAATAGGAAGCTACATTATCGAGTAATGCTTCATTATCGGTTATATTTTATTGTGAAAAATATTTTTTTAATACGAAATCACGATATTTGTAAATCAAGACTGAGGAAATGAGCTTATTATGTGCTTTATCGGTGTGTCCTGACGAAACGGTTTGGTATATTTGAAAACTATGTACATAAAACAAAAACGTCGGCCTCAAAGAGATCTGTGAGGGACCACCCCTCACTAGACTCCAAGTTGTTCGGTGTGAGGTGGTGGTATCAACTTACGAGTTAACTCCGTATTGAAAGGCGGTTTTGAGTGAAGCAGAGGGTATTTATTGAATCGATTGAAAGTATGATATCGCAAGTTATAACGCTTCCCGAATAAGTTATGCTGTCGCGAGTGTATTGATGCGCGACTGCAGTTACGAGGGTATATGGATGAGGATTGTATTTGTGCTCCTAGTATCTTGTACTGGTCACGGCTCGAGTCTGTGGGATTGCAGACTGATGCTTCGTGACTGGGAAAGATAAGAAAGGAAACCAAGGAGCCGGACTCGTTAAGCGACCTCGTGAGAGGGGTACCGAGTATGCCGTCGCAACCTTGGGGGAGGTGATCACTCGAGGAATGATACTTTGGTTGCTTTTTCGCCGGTTTATATAGGCCGGGAAATGATGCAATCCGAAATATTCCGAGTAAAAGTATTGTTTCATCGTGCTGATTCAAAATAATAGCTGAATTGTGTCAGTGTATTTCACTGGAAATCGATGCATTTTTTGATCGCATGTAACGGTACTTAAGGGCCGTTACAGATCTATAAAGAAGTCCGCAAAATCTAAATTTTACATTTAAGCTACAATAACTGCTTTTATGTTTTAAAACCGGCGGTACCGTACTGCCACAGTACGGTACACCTGAGTTTTGTCGGGTGTACCGTACTGCTGCGAAAAACCTGTTTCAGCAACTCAGTAACATGTTGATTCAAATCTGTTGACAAACAAAAGTTTACCGTGAATACGGGGCTTTTAATTTGACATTCTCGAAGCAGGCAAGCTATATATAGTGCGGTGGTCCAAAAGACGTCAATTGCCTCAGAACTCTGATTTTTCTGTCTGATCTGACCTCGTCTTTCTGTTTTATGTTTGTACAGAATCCTTGTATTCGTTTGAGCAGTTAAAAGGCTGCAGTAAATGTAGCAAATTGCAAATTAATTCATGACTGCCAAAGATCTGTGACATCTGTGGCAAATAACGAATTACACCATTCCAAGGAATAAGATATCAAGGCGTCAACCGTCATTTAAAAAAATCGGCTGTGTCACCTTAAGACTTTCCCGGCAACTAGAGTTGTCGACTCAGTGGGCGAGCCCGTCACCTCAGGAAGTTTAAACGATTAGTCGTTCTATCTCCCTGGAGTGAGCGCAGAAGACTTAGGACAAAAACAGTCCACCGTCTAGCTCCGCCACAAGCCCGTAAGAGGCCAACGCCTTAACCGCGAGATAGCCAGGAGTGTTACCCAGCGGGCTTACACTCACGCCCTTACTTACAATTGCGACCAGATTACTCCAGTCTCTCGATTGGTTACCAGTTCGAGGTCGCTTGCGCGGTCCTCTCCCTTACGAAGCGGTGAAACGGTGTATACCGAATATATCGCGGACCACGGCATCCCTTGCCCGGCTGTTCACCCAGAATCGGGTAGCCGATGGTCGTTTCAAGAGCAGTCGCCGTAAGGTCCGCAACCACTCCAGCTCTATAGGAAACAGTACTGCTTCCAGACTCCCCCGACTGTTAGTCAGAGTGCGCAATCGATTGGCTTACGCCGCACGGTGCGCAGACCGTCCAGAAGCGCCAGAAGGTTGATTCCCAGGGGAAACTAACCATAAGGCCAGAGTCCTACCCAGGCTTGCATTTCATGCGTGGATGCCGTCGGTGACCCGTGAGTGTGACCAACCCTGAACAGAATGGATCTTCGTGGCCAACTCAGCAAGGGCCCATTAACTCCCTTCCCCGGCAAGCAGGACACCACCCTCTGAGCGTCAAACCCTAAACACCCACCCTTTTCCAATCTCCCCCCCCCCCCCCAATTCCCCCCTCCCCAACCCACTCCCCCCTAAACCTTATCAATAGAAACTCGCAATAATATGTAATTCAAAACCAAAGTAATCTTTCGAATTTTAATAAATCAGGTACAAAAATATATATAAGATATATGATAATATTACTTTTAATATAATTGATATAATTGATTATCAATTATAGTTAGGCCGCACTTAACATTTCAATCAACCTAACGACAGCGTTCACTCCAGCTGTCTAGTATCGGTAAGCCGCGCAATAGTTATTTATGGTGGGTGGCGCAGCAGTACTGGATTTTAATAAATATGGAGATTGCGAGAAATGCACCCCTCCGCATACCAGACCCTCCACCCAAATGACGGATGATGGTAATGAAGGCCCGCAAAGATGGGATTAATAAGACTTACGCCGCAATATAATTCTACCAGCAGCCTACTTCTTTCCACGAAATTGACAAATTAAATTACTGCCATTTATATCGGGGAATCGCGGGCATTAACTATTTTTATTTCGCTGATTTATAAATGGGGTTGGTTCATCAAGGCGCTTTGGAAACTTTGACAAGTAAAATGAGTGTCATTACGGGATTGCGGCCTCGGAGTCGGTGATTGATTGTGATGAACTAAGCGTGCACAATAGTTTTAAATGCTCCATGTAAAACTGTGCTGGAATAATCGCCTTAACATTATTCTGGATTATTCCGATAGCAGGCTTACCGTAAGGCATACCTTACATATAGTTCTACCATAATAAAATTATAGAAGTAAAACATCTCCATACTACGCAGCGATTTTGCACTCATACAAGCGCGCGTTGTCCGTACGCTACCACTACATAGATTCTCGGGCGCCTCGATGCTAGCCAGTCAGGGCTGTCGCGCGACAGCTAAGTATACAAAAGTAGAATGTTTTCCGTGTAACGCAACCTATCAGAAATTTACTGTTGGGCAATATTTAGTCGACTAACGATTGACGATTGAATACGTTAATCGCGATTGACTACTAAAGACTGCGTTTTGCATTGTTCGTCGGTCCGTCCGGTATGTCCGGTCCGTCCGGCCCGACCGACGAGCGACCGACGAGAATGAATTGTCGGGTGGCATCTAGAGCAAGTTAGTCGCGATTGACGATTAACGATTAATTGAGTTAATCGCAATTACTTCAATCGTGATTAACGTTAGTCGCGACTAAATCCATCGTGATTAATTAGTCGATTAAAATATTCAATCGATTGACCCAAAACTGCAGAAATTTTATTTAGGAGTATTTATATTTACGTTACGAAATGCATTTACGAGGTAACGTTTATTGATCATTTGCGTAGGTAACTATGTGTTTAGGTAAGTAGGTGCATAGGTATGTAAGTGCGTAGGTAGGTAGGTAGATGCGTTTTTGTTAAGTGATGCAACATGCAACAAGTGATGAATTCTGTCACACAAATTCAGCACTAACTCATATATTCTGTTACAGTACAATTTTGGGAACCGACTCTTGATCTATAAACCAAAAATATATAAACGTAGGTACATAATAATTATAAAGAATTTCATTTCTGCTTTAATGGGATCACAGCTTGTCAATCGTGTATTTGTTGTGGCAACCCTGGTGGTTCGGCGAAGCGTAGGTACTTAATATCGAAAACGGGCTCAAGATGTTCTACTGATGTTATTTTACTATGGTTCTACTATGGATTCCACGGAATGCCCCCAGGGTTTGAGCTTGGTGCCTCCACACATTTAATTCGACAATCTACTGTCAGCATAGCCCGCTCATATGCATGAGAAGCGTCTCGGTCAAGTTTTTCAGCAGGATCTATATCTCGATGTTATTCATACTCCAGCTGGTTCCTGTATGGAGCCACGAGTTGCATCCGAGAAGGCATGCTGCATCTTCCTCATGTTGCATCGGGTACTTCAAAACTAGAGCTGTCAACTACAACTGGCGAACCTGTCACCTCAGGAAGTTTTAACGATATTGATCGTTCTGTCTCCCGTGAGGTGAGCGCAGAAGATTTGGGACGAAAAACAATCCACAGTTTAGTTAGGCCACCTGCCCGTCAGAGGCCAATACCTTACGGCGAGGCACCGGGAAAGATACCCATCGGGAAGCCTCGCCCTGACTACCAGTTTGGAAGGATATCTCTGTCGGGAATTAACCTTCAGGATACCTCCTACCTACTGAGTGGTTACAGGATCGAGGTCGCTTGAGCTGTCCTCTCCCTTATGAAGCGGCGATACAGAGTTTAACGAAGTTTAACGAACCTATCGCGGACCACGGCAACCTTTGCCCGGCTTATTCACCAGGGATCGGGTGGCCGATTGGTCGTTTCAAGAGTAGTTGATGTAAGGTAAAGAGCTACCCCCCGCTCTATAGGAGACAGTACTGTTTCCAGACTAACCCGGTTGTCGGTCAGAATGTACAATCGATTTTCTGACACTGCACGATGCACAAACCGAAGGTTGTCTCCTAGGGAAAACTGGCCCGCAGGCCAGCGTCCTATTCTAAGGGAGAGCCTCCCTTCCGCCTGCGGGCCGCCGGATGGGTGTTGACCCGTAAGTATGACTGACCCTGAACAAATGGCTCTTCGTGGCCTAACTGCAACAGGGTCCATTAGCTCCTGGCCTGGTAATTCACAGTCTGGGGTATCCACTACCCTGAGGTGTTCACTAGATACAATATAAATAATGAAATATAATAAAATATCGTGGTCTGTTATTTCCCCAAATTACGTACTCGGCTCGAGCGTAGGCTAGGGAGCCTTCAGTAGCATTAATATAAAACGTTTTAGATTGCCCAGGGCTTTACTACGGTATAATAAAAATTATTAGTTAAAAAAAAACACTTAAAACACGCTTTTATAAATGCACGTAAAAACCGAGTAGTGGACAATTCAACGGTCGACCCCCCCAGAGGTCCGTGTAGAGGGGCAAGACAGGGTTTCGCCCGGTTCCCTGAGGTGACGCTAGCGACATAATATTATTAACCACCCTTATGCCATTCAGTCCTCGGCGCGTTTCTCACCTTGTCTTGGGTGGGATCTTTAACAACCTACTACCCTATTTACACATCAATATACATCGTATATAGATATATCAATATTATTCTATTTGCGCTCTCCATGTACAGGTCTATATACATTTCATACAGGCACCTATGTCAATATTTACACTATTTACACTCAATATTTACAAGTCAATATATAATAGGTTTGTTATAACCTTGAAACCTGATCGTGTTCAAAGTCCATTACGTGACCTTTCTCACAAGTGCAAACACGACTATGATACGATATTCCATCATGGAATGCAAGTGGCTATCTTCTGGCTTCATCATCAGACCTTGAAACCTAATCGTGGTCAAAGTTCATTCCAAGACTTTTCTAACAAGTCCAAACACAGCTATGATACGATGTTCCATCATGAAGTTCCAGTTCATATCTTCCAACTCCATCAACAGATCAGTTCGACAGTACCATATTATTGAATTGTCATCAGAACTACATACAGCTGCCAATTTTCATGACGCTACGATCCTTGGAAGATGGTTAAATTAGTTACCTTAGATTCCATTACATAGTTACATACAGGTCGACCTAATGAAAACGTTTTAAAAACCAGTACTTTAGTAAGAAACACAACATATATATGCCGCTATTTAGCAACTTTCATGGTATAGCATAATAGAAAAGCGCTGTAGATGACACTCTTAGAGCGCCTATTCCTGTTGAAAGTAATAGTACTTTCTCTTGACAGTATAATATATCTGCTTCTCTTGCATCTAAAATGCCGTGATAAGGCGAATCGTTATATTTTTTATCTTTATTTCTAATTTCTCAATGGGGAAACGAGTACAAACAATGTATGAGTCTTATGTATAAAATGTGGGTATGCTTGTATCCATGAACATGCCTCACATAATAAATAATGATAGAAACACATTCCTAAGAACGGTCTAACGACAAAACGTATAATTATAGTTTTAATTAAACACAATTACAATTGAAATTATAATATTTAAAAGGAGAATAATTACAACTCTATTTCATAAGAGTGAGCCTATTTTGTGGGCGTTTTCTTGAATCGTCCTATTTCTTTGCGGGTGTACCTATAAATATGGGCATAACTTGGTCATGGCAAGAGTTGAAAAATTTATGGTTGAAATCAGTTTCCGAGGGGCCTTTGCTAGTCATATTTTGATCTGGAAGTATTGGAATAGGCTTGAAATTTGATACACAGATGTCTTGTTGGGCCGAAATCACAAAGATTGTTGGAATGTGTCATAGCTAGGGCAAGTGTATTGGATTGTACCTAAATGCCCAAATGATCGAGTAAAAATGAAAAACGAAAACATAATAGGCACTAAATACCATTTCCCTTTAATTGAGTAAAACCAAAAAATAAAATGACAGACACAAATAATGTTTTCATCTGTTTTATTTCTAAGGAAGAGTTGTAAGTTATATTATACTTATACACTATTATGAAAAAAAGAACAAAAAACCACTAGGCTTTAAAGAAAAACGAAAAGAAACATGACAAAAAAAAAGGAAACACTAGATACCTGAGGTACTCACTCGCAATGGATAGTATTAAAAAGGCACTAAATACCAAAGACACATTTCACGTAGTTTGAGCCATTTTGGACCCAAACTGAAGTGTGTATGCGAATAGTGTGTATTTTGTTATGTATTTTAGTTATGCCATTACAATCTGGGAAAATTGTTATGCTTGTTATAGGGAACCTATATTTATACTCCAAAAGAAGTAGAGTTTATACTCCAAAGGAAGATTATACTCCAAAGGAAGAGTCGTGTCGACCCATTTTTAAAAGGCTAAGAATCTTCACCTTAACCTCACTCTATCTCTTTAAGTTACTGACTGAGTTTTTTGAGAATAAAGAAACACATTATAAAAAGTTTTCAGATACACATACTAAAAATACGAGAAATAAATTTTTTTTTTATACCATGTACTAAACTAAGCACAGCAAGGCAAGACACAAACTACTCCGGGCCATATTACTTTAACAGGCTACCGGAAAGTTTAAAAACAATTCAAGTGGAAAGCTTATTCAAAAAATTACCTAAAGAATTGTTATTAGACAAAGCTTTTTATTCGATCGAGGAGTTTTTTAATTGTAAGTGATTTTTTAAATTTTATGGCCATTTTTTTTGACAATTTTAAGTAGCATTTTTGTATTATTCTGACTTTTTCTGATTTTATATTTCTTGATTATTTTAATTTGTGGTTTTAGTAAGTACATCTTAAAAATAATTTTGATTATAGCCAGTACTAAAATGTTGCATATCGACATATCCTAAAAGCAATAATGAAGTACGTTGAACTGTATGTACGTGGTGATAAATTTGGATATTGTGAAAACGGACTAATAGACTGTAATTTAAATTTACCTAGATATTAAGTTTCTACAATATGTTCTACAAGATTTTTCGGAAATAAATTGAAATTGAAATTGATAAAAAAATTGTTTCCTATTGTTCGGTACATAGAACCTGCGCGAACTTCACACACCTCTCACGGGGAGAATATTGGAGTCTGGCATACAGTGCGTTAATTAGGGCTGTTGACGATGATATTTAGAACAAAATCTCATACTCGGTTTGATTTATTTTTTTGTATTTGGTGACAATTTTATTTTTGGTATTCAAATTTCCAAGACAAAATTGCATCTGATGAAAGTCTAGATGTGCGGCCCGGAATTACTGCTCGCCAACAATACTTCATCTTTATCTTTTAATCAAGTCAGCCTCCTTCCTGAAGGGATAATATGCTCAAAATCCTTTCATAAACCCTTGGCTACTTGCCGGGAAAGTTTTGAAGTGTATGTAGTCTTCCACGTATTCAACTACGTATTTTAAGTCACCATCGTTAAACTCATTGCTGCTCACTCGATTTCAGGCTGTATCTCTGATTCGATCATCATTTGGACCACCTCCAACTACTCGTCACTTATCCAATTAATTTCGGCGAGTGAGGGTCTCGTCGCGTGTAACGGGCAAAAGTGAAGGGACAAAGAAAGGAGTGGCGGAAGTAAAAAAGCGGAGGCAATGGCTCGTAACTCGTAAAGCGAAAAATGCCCCTCGCTCTGGATGCGGGCCAAGGCGCGAGATAACAGGCGAAAGTGCTAAAGTCATCGCCTCAACATAGCGTTTCGCTCCGTTCCGGACTTTCGTAGTAACCCACTCGCTTATCTCTCGGCGGCAATTTTAAGAAAATAAAAAAGGCATTTGAAAATTTGACTACCGAAATTATTAACGATCGCGTCGGAAAACTTAAAAGCAATGAAAGCTCCAATAAACCAACTAAACATCAATCTTGAACGCTAACTTAAATTTTTAATGCATGGAACGCTAATAAAGATGTTTGAATACTGTGCAGGATGGCGAATATCTCACTCATACCAGATTTAGTAAATGCAAATCTGGTAATTTTTTTGTGTAACTTCTGTTAAAAACCGAAAATAGTATTCAGTGTATAGTCGACGAAATACTATTTGACAAAAGTGTCGTTAGCACATTGGCATCTTTTTCACAACGATCGAGACCTTTTTCACACCTATCGTCGAATGTCTAATGGCTTGATATGGTTAGACTAAATCGCCTTGATCGCTTAATAATTATACGTATCAATTTTCAAGCAAAAACATTAATAATAACATTTTCTTCAGAATCTTTCAATGACAGCTGAATAAGCAATAGAAGTAATTTAGGAAAAATCTTTATTGTAGTAAAAAGTAACAAAATTATTTGACAAAATTTACTTATAAAAAATATTAAAACGATTTTCTGGTTATTTCTTCTAAATTATTATTATTACTTTATCAATTTTATACACTGAAAACAATATTAAACATTTTTACAATAAGTCGAACATGTGATGAAAGTATTAAGACTAAGAATTAAAAGTAAAAAAGTTCACAAGTAGGACTATTAATTAGTGAAACTCTAACAGTTCGATTTCGAAATCATTAGTAATCAGTGTGTATTTTAATATATATGTCTGAAGTACATATTTTACAATTATTGTTATAATTGTAAAATTGAAATCGGTAATCACCGAATTTAACATGGTAAGTAGCTAACCGATTAAGTCTATTAATTAGTGTAACAGTAACAGTTCGATTTCGAAATCATTAGTATTTAGTGCCCATTTTAATATATCTGTCTGAAATACACATTTTACAATTATTGTTAGGTACCTATACTGCAATATTTACTCTGATCGTTGGTGGTATAAAGTTCAAGATGTTATGATCGAGCCCGGTGCAGCGGTCAGTTTGTGCCTTTAAAGCGTTTGTTAAGGTGTTCCACGCAGGTAGAATCGATCTCAATAGTAAAATAAACGGTTACAACTTGTTGGGAATCACTGTTTATTTTATGACATTTTAACGACACTTTTGTCAAATAATATTTCGTAGAATATACTACCTTGTTTTTCCACAACCTGCCCTTTCTCCACGATCACGCTTCTTACTTCGATTGCAAAATATCTGATTTTATGTATATCCATAATGCGAGAAAAATTGATCACGTCTCTGAGTATAGAAGCGAATTTCACTGACTTCCAATATGTAAACGTAGAAACCTGAATATTCTATTTTTCCCTTTTACTTTCCTGTTTAAGGAAAGTATTGTGGACGCACTTCTGTTCGTCTGTTTGTATTCTCCGACGATATCGCCGAAACGCTTATTCAGTTCCACCATGAAATCGCTGATGTACCCTGAGGAGGCTTCCGATGAGAGAACGGTGAATAACAGAAAACCAACATTATGTATATGCATTCAATTATGATAGCCTCTTCTATTTTCCACCATGACATGGCTGATGAACCCTGGATTGACTCCCGATGAGGGTACTCCTCAAAGATCAACAGCAGAGACTCAAAATTTTGTGTACGCATTCAATTATGATAGCCCCTTCCATGTTCCACCATGACATGACTGATTTACCCTGGGTTGGTTCCTGATAGGGGAAATTCTCAACGGTCAACAGCAGAGACCCAAAATTTTGTCTACCAGTTTCAATGTCGTTTTCGATATTTTTCGATTTCGGTTTCGGTGTCGGTTGCGGTTTAGATTTCGATTTTTATTTCGATTTTATTTCGATTTTGATATCATGATCATCATCACCATCGGAGGGGAGGGGTTTAAAGGGTGGCGCTAGGTTGGGGGTGGTAGTAGGATTTATGAAATTAAAATTCATATGATTGAGACTTTCCTGGCTACTTAACAGGAAAGTCTTGGTGTGACACGACCGATTTTTTATGACATCCTCAACCATCCCACCGCTCCCTTCTACTTAACCGAAAAAATCACTCACTAAGGAAGTCATGGTCTTTCACTCCAATTCAGTCATGATAGTAAATAATATATATTTTTTACATATTTCTTCATTGTCTACTATGAAACCAGATTCCGTCCAAAATCCGAAACGCACCAACGGTTTCTACTTTCAATGTTACATCAATTGTTCCTAAATTCGTTCATGTCACAAAAAAGCACTGAATGGCCCTAAATTCCCAGTTATATTACGTCTTATCCTATCCTCTCATTTCTTTTGCTTCTTACGGATATTTTTCAAAATCCCAATTATTAAAATAAAAAGTCATTTTTTATTTGATTACTTTTTGTTACTTATTAGGATTTTTCAGTTATTGTACTCTACTGGCACATAAATACTTTTACTTCCACGAAAGTTGGATGAAGAGATTGTAATTTGTGCAATAAGTGATTGTTCGACAATTTCATTAGACGCAACCTGATACATGACGCAATCCTGAAAGGAGTGATGAAATAAGTGTGTCAATCCGATTGATTTGGAGAAATTGACATGACTCACCGCCTGTGACTGCATTAATTACCGAAATTCGATGGAATTTTAATAGCAGTGCACGTGCAGAATCGATTGTATTTGCGTTTATGAATTTCTACAGAATTCATTGGTTACTCATGCTTTTGTTGACTGTATATAGGTACTGAAGTCCCTACACCTCTTATGTATAATTACTAGGGTAACGATTGGCTAGTTTGTGGATTCTTGCAGAGGAATCTGTTTCTGAGCGCTGCAGCGCTGATTGGTGAGCGGCCGAAAAAACGAATCATGAACTCCCGTAGTTTATTATATCACGTTGGCAACTCTGTACCGGTTTTTTCTCAAGAGTGGCAACCCCAAAGTGCTTGCTTTCATGAGGAATCTATAGGAAATAAGACACAAAATTTTATCAAAAAAAAACCTATTTATAAGTGTGTTGTTAGAATTGTTATCATGCCGGGTATCATAGGGTAACTAAACTGTCTAATTATCAAATAAGTTTTTGTCAAAATATCCAAAAGTCTAAATGTCAATGAATTAATATAAATATATCGTGTTCAGTGTCAAATGAAATGTCTAATTGAGTACATGAATATGTATGGATAAATGTATGAGAATTATACATGAATATGTATGGACAAGTACATAAATTAAAAATGTTTCATATAAAAACCGTAATAGAAACAATTATAAATACAATAGGTCACTTTCTGTAACGACAGTCGTGTTTTTTATTTTTATTTATATATTCACTAATTGTAACGGGCAAACATACATACATAATATACGTGAATCCTGAAATATTTCATTTCTTTTATAGGGCGGTCGCATAAAAAAAAAAACATTTTGCATGAAAGTTACGTTCGAATGGGAGTGAGAAGGGGGTACGTGATTATGTTTATGGAGGTGGGGGGGGGGGGGGGGGAAGTGGGGTGGTTGAACGAACTGCAGGTAATGTAGGGCGGAAGTGAGCAATGGTCGGCTCGTTAAGCGATCCTTGCAGGCGCCGCCGCCTCGCCGACTTCGTTTGGCTTTGTCTTGCACCGACGATTTGGATCTTGGCCAGCTGCCCCGACGCCCTTATCAGCAAGATTATATCTAAACGGAAAGCTGTGCTACATGACGCAAAGGAGGCTGCTCAACTGCATTTCTAGCAAATACTTTGCCGATCGTCCTTACAGCGTAACGGGAAAATCGGTGATTACAAATTACAGAGTGTACCATCGTTGACCGGCAATACTCAACTTGTGTTGAATCGGATAGGTGCATAGTACGGCGCTAATGTCCTGATACTTGTAATGTCGCTATTATGCTATATTTATAAATTTCAATTAAGTACATGCAATAATTTTAAAAACAAACCGTGCCTTATGTTAATTACGTTAGTTTTAATGTCAAAATTTACATTGCTTTTTTTAGTTATTTATTCTGACCCGCCTAGATAGCAGCCTAGATAGCGTTTCTCGCAGGCTTAAACTAAGCTGGTGCTAAAAATTCAGAACTTAGCACCTTCGTTATTTTGTTGGTATTCCGTTTTATCAAAATTAAGAACCGGTCTTAAATCTTAAAATTTCTATATATATATATATATATATATATATATATATATATATATATATATATATATATATATATATATATATATATATATATATATATATATATATATATATATATATATATATATATATATATATATATATATATATATATATATATATATATATATATATATATATATATATATATATATATATATATATATATATATATATATATATATATATATATATGAGCGATTACTTACGATAATCTGAGATCATCATGTCTTCTTCGATTTAAAAGCCAATGCTGAGCAAGCATCTTTGAAAACTGCAACACGAAAAGTCTTCGGAAGCACAAGCAAAAACAAGTTACACGGCTGTCAGACGAAGACCGATCGATTTTGGACCGTTCTTAGGTTATAACCCGAACAAGACCCATCCGCCATGACAGTTGTAGAAACAGAATACCAAAAAGGATCTCGACGGTGCTTAACTTCAATTTAAGCACCTGATAATCTTTACATAAGCACGCGCCAGTTAGGACCCATGAAAGGGAATACCAAAACGTCACTTCAAAATTAAACGTCGTTTTAGCACCTTTTTAGACCCCAATTTAGGCACCTGCGAGAAACGGAATATGGGCCAGTGCAGTCCTAGTTAGGTGGGCACTAAGCATTTGCCACATTTAAGTGTTGAATTTTTAGAGTTACTTTTAACATCGCTAAGAGTATGGCAAAATGTACAAAAATATGAGTAAATTATTTTAAATAATATAAATTACTCCAGAACCATAATTCCCAGAATCAGAATTCAGAAACAAATGGCAAAGAGTGCGCCGCGGCGCTACCCGCCCTAAGACCGGCAATAAATCAACGACTTACATTGATATGGTTTTCTATCATCGCGAGCGCTACGAAAAGTTTTGAAATTTCATCCCGATGGCGGCGGTCGTCGCTACAGCAGACGTCGCACTGTCTTGCTAGACACAGACTATTCATCGTATTTTAGGATTTATAACAATATATATATATGGATGTATCTGTAGAGAGATTAATATTTCATTTTGCAAAATTCAACCCTTTAAGGATCATGGACCACATGTGTCCTATAATTTCAAAAATCGTTTCATAAATTATGGAATACGAATACTTTATAAATTATATTTTTTTCATGTTATTGGGACATCGGAACCTTAAAATTGGCAAAACAATTAAATATTTGTTTAAAAATATATCTTTCCCTTCAAGTATCGAAAATGACCAACGAACTCGAATGACCTACGAACGGGAATTTCAAATACATAAAGAAATAAAATATTTATCGCAGCTTTTTCAATTTTAAATTAGTTTTTTAGTACGTACTGACTCTTATTAAGTCAATAAAATCTTATTTAATCATATGCAAAATTTATTTGCATCTTATATCTCAGCTGAGGTGGTAGGGCATGAAGTGCGTATGAAAGTCGACCGCCTCCCGAAAGCCGTGTTTTATGCCCAACTCTCAAAAAGCGCACGGAACGTCGGCGGACAGCACCTACGCTATAAAGATGTCTTGAAAAGGCACCTAACCGCCAGTGGTATTCCACCTGAGAGCTGGGAGAGGGCTGCTCACAAACGCAGCGAGTGGCGCTCCACGGGGACCACAAAAATTAAAGACTTGGAGGAAGCCTGGCTTGAAAACCTCGAATCGAACCGCCAACAGCGCAAAGCTCGTCCGAAGCCCACTTACACATACACTTACAACAACTGCGGTGAACTCTACTGTAGCGTTGTAATCGGACCTTTAAAAACAAACTGGGATTCACGAGTCACTTCCGCACGCATCTTCGAAGAAGTCCTGTCTACCAAGAGGTCGCCGTCGTCGGATAACGATGAGGAGGACATCATCATCATCATCATCATCAAATGAAAAAACAAGTCCCGCCCGTTCAAGGGAAGAGCATATATTTGAAGGACCTTTCTACACGTCCTACCCATACTCGATACTGTTAACGTTTGACGTATATATGTCATGCTCGGTTAACAGGTTAAAAGAAGAAACCCCAAGATTTATTAAAAATATGAAGAGTGTACAATTTTATATTCTATACTAAATAAAATCGGAATGAAGCAAAATACTTCACAAAAAAATCGAATTCGGATGAACGTTATTGCCTTTATAAGGTAGATGTTTACCTTATATATCTTACTGTATATAATATACTTGTATACCTTATATACATAACGTACCTTATATAGCCTACCTTGCTTATATAACGTACCTTTAAATGCACTGAGCGGCGTTTTTACATCGGCATTTGCGGCCGACGGACAGACAGCATGTCGATTCGCTTTGATCAAAATGTTATCGGTGAAGGGAGACTGTCTCTTCTGCTTATGTAGATGGATATTATGGTGTGCCTATAGGTAGGCTTTGTCTCGTTTAGCTGACGGGCTGTCACTGGTGTCAGCGGCAGCAATAAAAACAAAATATCACGATTAAAATCTTTACAAAATAAGGAGCTGTGAGACGTGAGTTTCTGGAGTGTAAGATTCTGAGGTAATATTCAGACGCACAACTGCGGAGGCGAACTAATGGGGGCATCGCAATTTGCCACCTCCAGTTTTGCCGCAAGGCGATTTCGACAGCTGACTGACGTTTCCAGATTTGCAGCTACCGGTTTTGCCGCCTCTTTTTTTATATCGTCCATTTTCGACGCATCCCAAATTACCGCATCTTATTCTACAGCGTTCAGATTCGCCGCATCCTAATTTGTCACTTCTTACTACACGGTTACGTGAAAATAATATTTCGAAAAGGTACCGATAATAAAATTGTTTTATTGCGATTTATTCCTATCTCAACTATTTTTCTCAGTTCAGAAACCTATGTATAAAATACAAAAATAATTAAAATTTGGGTCAAAATGTTACTGAATTTAAATATTATTAGTGCAGCTTGTGTATGAGATATTCCAACCAAAATTCCACAGTCGATTCGCTAGCGCTGCACGGTCTGCAAACTGCCCAGTTCCGCCCGAGGTGTTTCACCGGACCAGCTCCTCCGGTCCTAACTGTCTACGGCTGTAGGTTATAGCCGAGAGCAGAGTTCACTACGGCCTTCCAGGTTGGTCCCTCTTCTACGAGGCTACCAGGTTAAAATTGAGCGGTGAGTTGGGCCAAACTTCGTTTCGTTTGACCAAACTTCGACTACACGTCGAAGATCGTTTTAATATCGAATTTGATTAGAAACTTATTTATTCGATCTGCCACGGCTTTAATGTATCGTAACTGTGCATTTACACCAAGCGAGCGAATGCTCATACTACCCCCACTCTGTCAAAACCACGTGATTTTTACCCCAAAGTGGGGGAAGCTTAAGAGCATTCTAATCGCCGTTCGGCGGTAACGACATAGAATGCTCTATGAAACAAAGAATCGCTCATTCGTTTAGTGTAAATGCCTCTAGAGCTCGCGATCAGTAGCCTAGAGCATTCTTTCGTGTTTAGCTTATTCAGCGCTCCTCAAAGCGTTCTAGCATTCTACGTGCAAAAATCATTTTCGTTCGTGATTTCAAAATGAATTGGATGAACGACTTCCGTTTTCAATTGACATAATTATATCGAGAGCAAAGTTACCTTTGCTCTGCTCTACATGTTGTACTCTTGGTCTGCTATCCACTAGAGCTATTATCCACCAACGGCGCTCTTTTTATTTTTTTTTCTTTTTAAATAACTGGTGCATTACTATGAAAGAAACACTTGCCGTTATACAATCGTCGTCAGACATCACCCGTGCGATTACTTGCGGTGTCGGCGAAGTTGATAACTTTCTGAGCATATATTCGCTACATTCTAGGGCAGAGAAACAGCTATTATGCGAAATCGTTCTACCGTTCTTGCTCTAACAGGTTCTATGTTTTGGCTCTTTTAGTGTAAATTATCTTTTTCCTAGATGAACAAGAATTGCTATATTCATTTACACTGGAAGAGCAAGAGCAGAATGCATTTTCTCTAGCTCTACGTTCGTTTAGTTTAAATGTACAGTTAGAGAGCTCTTAATCTGCTCGGTTACAAATGTTCTTCTGTGTTGGATAGTATGCATTTTTCGGGATATTTTCCATAACCATTTCCATAAATAACTTCCAGTAGTTTAGGAGAGCGAAGCGAGACGAAGACGAGACGATATATACGCAATAACACGTAATATGGAAAGAGGAATTTCCACAAAATTGGCAAACATTCCCTTTCTACAGTTAGCGATTCACATATGCTGCAGTACTGATCCGTTGCAAAATTTGAACTGACACATAAAGAAGATGATGAAGCACCCCGTCGACGAATCTTTTTTGCGAGCCAACGTCTATTAACATTTAACCTTAATCCAATTTGACATCCCCTGGTAATGAGCGCGTCAAAGGCGCCTAATTTGACTAAATGCATTTATTTTAATTACATATTAGCCAGGCTCCTAAAATTAATTAAAGAATTAATATCGTCTAAAAGGAATTAGAATGGCGTTAAGGGGAAATAACAGAAAGCTTCAATAAAATGGTCTTGAACATGCTGGACGGATTGCCCGTGGGATTCAAAGACTTTGAAATGAAATGAAGAAAGGACGGTGAGAGCCGGAGATAAGAGGGACAGATTAGACTACGCTTGAATACTTGTAAGGTCCTTTATTCTTCAAGCGGGATATTTAATTAATAATTCGGGTTGAAAATAATCTGTGAAATTACGGGATGTCTAGTGTACACTAGGCAAAGTTTCAGCAGTTAGCAGCGTTCTTTTTTAGTTATTTCAGCCCGGGTTTAATGCAAACTGACATGATAAATTAGTTAGATAAAGTCATTAATTACATAGCATATTATATTGCTCAATGCAGTACTACGATTTGGCAGCTCGAATTTTAATACGCAACGCAACTTGTAGATAGCACTCAATAACACAAGTTATTAATTTTCTCTTACGTTTTTTCAATATAACTGCGTTCGAGGTACGAGCGAGTATAACAGTATAGCGGCGTTCTTTAGATGGTACTCTAAACATGCCTATACGGTATCCTATCTTAAAATATAACACCAATATAATAACAACGAAATTTTAAATCATAGGTCTTATTATTTTAATACTGTTAACATATATACGTATTTTTAAAAAAAATAATATACAGGTTTTAATACGTAATACTCGTAGTTACACGCGTTTCCATTATTTACCATTATTGAATGTGCGGATAACAACCTCCAAAAGAACTACGCCAACCACCGTATCTATATCCACTCGGATAGTGCCAAAGCAGCTCTTATGGCACTAGCCTCGAATACCATTAATTCAAAGCTAATGCAAAACTGCATATCACTACTGAATTCCCTGGGCGAAAAGAACAGGGTAATTCTAAGATGGGTTCCCGGCCATGCAGGAATCGAGGGAAATGAAAAAGCCGACGAACTTGCTAAGACGGGAGCAAAGGGAACGTTATACGGCCCTGAACCTTGCTGTGGCGTACCAAAAAGCCTTGCAAACCTAATGCTCAAACAAATATGTTTAGAACAATCCGTCAACCACTGGAACAAGACGCCAGGGTTAAATCATTCAAAAGCGCCAAATAAGGCTTACGAACGTAAGACGGCCCGTGAGGCCTTGACGCTAAATAGGAACAATCTACGCATACTGGTGGGGGCGCTCACGGGGCATTGTGGCCTGATCAAACACATGTTCAACCTCAAGCTCAGAGACACAAAAATGTGCAGGTTCTGTCAAGGAGCAGAGGAAACTCCCCAGCACCTCATGTGCGAGTGTGGCCCGCTGATGCGTAAAAGATACACCCACTCGGGTGGTCATTACCTCCAACCTGAGGAGGTAAAACAATCTGGCGCCAAAAGCCTGCTGCGGTTCTTAAAGGACACAAGACTTAGCGCAGAACTATAGTAGGTATCAAACACAATAGATCAGCAATGGTCGCAGTGTTACAAGGCTCATAAAGACCTTAGAAAAGCCCCACTCAACAAATAAAATAATACACACGTTAACGTTCAGATTGACTAATATATAACATTATATATCTCCTTGTTACGAGACGTATTCGGAAGGTAAGTACCTACCGTTTTGAAAAATAACTTAAAAAACATTTTTTTCTAACCAATTTTATTTTTATATGAAAGAGAATACCTTAAACTATTTTTCTACATAGTTTCCGCCAACGTCCAAACCCGTGTAGCGAGTGACCAGCTTTCTTATACCTTGGTCATATACACTTTCAGCCGTCATAGAAACGATAACCTAAGCGGTCACTAACAATCTCGTACAAAACAGTTCGTGAAAATTGCGGAAATTCGTTTGAAAGCGTTGTCATTGTGAAACGTCATGGATTTTCTCATCAACTTTCAATACAAAATAATCGTTGACAATTGAAGGCCGACCACTCCGAGCCTCATCGTGGATATTTGTTCGACCTTCATTAAACATTCTAACCCTTTTTCTCACCATTCCATTACTCATCGCGTCTTGACCGTACACATATTTAACTTGACGATAAATTTCGGCCGGTTTCGCATTCGTAACATCTAATAGGTCAAAGTCTGCCACTGCCATTGCTAGACTATGCCTATGTGCGACATCGTCATATCTGTACCTGAACAAGATCAATCTGTATAAGATCGAGAGCCTACAGAACATTTTCATAAGGTAAATATTCAATCTGTGGAAGTATGACCATGTTTCGGAGTACAGAGCAAAATCGCAATGGCTTCGGATACGGGACCCTAGAAATTTGCACATCTTTTCACTACTATACAATATCCTACAAAATCCTACATCTCCCTCCTACCTCAACGAGGCTTTTTCCGGGGTAGGAAGTCATATACTACAACTTCGTTCGCCAGTATTACTCTACATATCCCAAATAACTAAACCAATTTTGGACCTACCCTATCTCCGTACATGCAACTCGACTATGGAATCAGGTTCTTCCAACTATCAGGCACAACAGGCACTAGCTCGTTTTCCATATGTAAGCAATCATTGAATTAGCACTTCTTTTTACAATTTAACCCACAATTTAAACCACAAATTTCCCTTCCATGTGCTTACCTTTTTTGGCAGTTTTATTCATTATACATATATGTGGTTATGTCGTATTCGAATATTTATTTATTAATTTACTTTAGAATTTAGATAAGTATAACATGCCTTATAAATAAAATTTCATTTTAAATTGTATCGTATCTTGTAGTACTTAAATTTTGCCTACTCTTCTTGTCACATCAACATGTAGGTTGGCTGGAAGATATTGTTTAAATAGCAATGAGTCCGCCATTGGACGTTAAACTTTCTATTGTGCAATCTTGGATATTTCAGACATGTTTTTCGATATATAGCCAAAAGAATAATAAATTTAGATAATTAAAAGATATTTTGGTTTCAATTGACCTGGAATTGGATTATGAAATAGATTTTGAAGTTTTGCTAATGGTTTGGAAGTTACCCAAAATTTCTGATTTTTTGAATATTTTGTTACTTTGGATAGAACACATTTGGAAACTTATTCTTTAATGTCTTATGATACTCAAATGGCTATGTGCATTCGATTTTACTTTACTTATATACAATGTCGGTTTGCTAGTTCGGTTGCATTTACTAAATTCTCAGTAGTCATCTAAAACTTTGTCCAGTGCTCTCTGCTAAAAGCCGTAAGCCATCCGTAAGCCGTAAGGCACCCTCTATATAGGGTAATTATATAATCATGTAAATGCCTCACTTTAAACTAGGCAACTTCGAGTTATGCGGTACTCAATTAATTTAATTAAACTCATAACCCGCAGCCATATCGCGTCAGCTCCCCTCGTTTGAGTTGAAATTTACATCAAAGATAACTCAACTCGAAAGCAATAAATACCTCGGATATGGATGTTCGTCTCTGTTTTATTGAGACAAGACTTAGGTGCCTCAGATGTCCTATATATATATATATATATATATATATATATATATATATATATATATATATATATATATATATATATATATATATATATATATATATATATATATATACAAATATATGTGTGTATATATATATATATATATATATATATATATATATATATATATATATATATATATATATATATATATATATATATATATATATATATATATATATATATATATATATATATATATATATATATATATATATATATATATATATATATATATATATATATATATATATATATATATATATATAAAATTAGTAAACGCTACTTGAATAGCAGCGAAGGAAATCCCAGCTTGGATTGGGAAACGCTTATGTTTGAATGAGATATACTTACGGATGTGCACGACTTTCGATTGTGCATGTTAGTTTATGGGTCCCTTTACCGTCGACGAACGATCACTCATCATCCATATATCTCAAAAATCGAGCTTTTTCCTTTTTGCAACACAAAATGCCTCCAATTGAGGCTAATTAAAGCGAAAAAACTAAAATAAAACACTTTGATCACATCGGCAAAGGCCGTTTCATAAATGGAGGATGACGTTTCGAAAAAATTCAAAATTTCGTACGTTTCCAACATTTAAAATATGACATTATTAGGCTGCGTTAGTTATCAACGAGCCATTGAATCGAAATAAAAATAAAAAACCTCCAATGCACAATGAAATGAAAGAAGATACTTCAATCTTAATTTCTGGCAGAGAAGTTTATACTAAAGACTATATAATAATATCAAAATAAGGTAAACTTGTATAAAATTGTATAACATTAGCAAATGTATAAAGAAATATGGTAAAAAAACTGTATAATATTTTTATATTTGATAAGGTTTTGTAAATAATCCGTTCATAGGATGATGATTCGCAGTAAAATAAAATTAGTAAACGCTACCTGAATAGCAGCGAAGGAAATCCCAGCTTGGATTGGGAAACGCTTATGTTTGAATGAGATATACTTACGGATGTGCACGACTTTCGATTGTGCATGTTAGTTTATGGGTCCCTTTACCGTCGACGAACGATCACTCATCATCCATATATCTCAAAAATCGAGCTTTTTCCTTTTTGCAACACAAAATGCCTCCAATTGAGGCTAATTAAAGCGAAAAAACTAAAATAAAACACTTTGATCACATCGGCAAAGGCCGTTTCATAAATGGAGGATGACGTTTCGAAATAATTCAAAATTTCGTACGTTTCCAACATTTAAAATATGACATTATTAGGCTGCGTTAGTTATCAACGAGCCATTGAATCGAAATAAAAATAAAAAACCTCCAATGCACAATGAAATGAAAGAAGATACTTCAATCTTAATTTCTGGCAGAGAAGTTTATACTAAAGACTATATAATAATATCAAAATAAGGTAAACTTGTATAAAATTGTATAACATTAGCAAATGTATAAAGAAACATTTTAAAAAAACTGTATAATATTTTTATATTTAACTATACTTGATATGTAACAAAATATCTGAGATTTTATATTTACTCGTTGCTCGTTGCTCTGTCCTTACAGACTCGCCTTAATAATTGACTATGCATAAGGTAGGCATTTCGTTTTAACATTACGAGTTTGGAGGGGGGTCGGGGGGGGGAGTAAGGGGCATGGTGGAGTTTGGGAAGGGGGGAGGGGGTTGAGGGCATGTGTTAAAAAACTTCACAGCCTTAGTCACTTTCAGATGCCAATGGAACCGATCTTACATTGCTTTATCTTACGTTGCACTTGTTTTTCAGTAATATTTCGCTCACAATATTTTGTAAAGGTCGCTATCGTAGGTTTTTCTTTTTTATTTAATTCAATATGGAAAACACACAGTATGATATAGATACGGAATTATAAAGTTGTATGCATTTTAAAATATAAAACCTAAACCCGGCAACGGATTTCCATGATTCAAAAATTTACATTTATTTTATTTGAAGTAAATTTTGGTGCCCATTGGTGCACACAAAACGTACATGAGAATTGTGTGTATATGTGTATACATATGTGTGTACGTTTAGTTTATTATACTCTATTTATATGTGTACTTAATTAATTATCGCAAAATAAGTGGGTTGAGGGGGGGGGCGCATTTAGGGGGTGGTGGAGTTTGGGGTATTATAACGCCTATTACGCAGGGTGGAGAAGGAAAGCAAGGAGTATGGACTGCACATGAACCGCATCAAGACCAAACTCATGTTTGTGTACAGGACTGAAACCATGCAACGCACCAACGAGGTGAGTGGCCTTCAAGCTGTGAAAGACTTTGTCTATCTGGGCTCCATGATATGCAACGACGGAAACTGCGAAAAGGAGGTCTCACGCAGAAGCCAGATGCCAAGATCGGCCATGAGCAAGCTAGAAAGGCTGTGGAAGAATCGGGGTATAACCAAGCGGACGAAGGTCAGGCTGGTTCGAGCTCTGGTTTTCTCGATCTTCCCTATGCATCGGAGACATGGACCCTGAAGGCTCGGATACGCACCAAAATCGATGCACTGGAGATGTGGTGTTGGCGTAAAATTCTAGGAATCCCATGGACAGCACACCGCACGAACAAATCTGTCCTGGAAGAACTCGGCATCCAAGTGAGGCTCTCCACCGTATGAATGAGAAGGGTCCCGCAGTTCTTCGGTCATGTTGCCAGGAGAAACCCAGAGAATCTGGAGAAAATGCTTTCCGGGGGTCAAGTGGAGGGAAGAAGAAGCAGAGGCAGATCACCGGCTAGATGGAACGACCTCATCAAAGAAGTTACAAAAGGGTCAGTACAATCTGCAACCCGCCATGCAGAAGACAGGTCGAAGTGGAGGAGCCTCGTAGGCAAACTGTTATCTAGTGGCCACGATCCTCAGTAATGAGGGAACGACGAAGAATACGAAGGAGTTTGGGGAGGGTTGGGGTTTTTCTATGATTGCCAAGAAAGTCCTGGGGTAATACAACTGATTTTTTCCTTTGTTTACATATTCCAACAGCTTTTCACAAATTCACAAAACGACGACAAACAAATGTATTGAAATTTGGACAGGATAACGTCTGCTAGTTTTATATATATATTGTATCTATATAGCATGTATATAAATCCCATAAATAACGGTATTGTTGAAATAAAACGAAGTTTTCGTAAATAAGATATTTCAATAAAACTGTAAACAGAGAATAAAATGTTTTCTAATTTTAAAACTATAACTGTTTCCAGCTACGTACTTCAGCTTAGCTGCTTTTAATGAATTGTAATAATCTTTCGTTTGGTATACGCGGTAAAGTGTTACAACAAATTTTGCAAGTGGGTACAAAGTTACTAATTTTTTAAGATCAATTTCCTAGCGAAGTTATCAAGTGAGTCCATAGTGTATAGATTGAATTGTGCTGAGTAATCAGAGTTAAAGTTGCAGGTGAAAAATCCAGGAATTCCAGCAAACTACTTTCAAGACGGTTTCTTGTAGACATCTGTTAAAGAGTCTTCGTCCAACATACCCACAACAAAGAAGTAATTTCTATAGAATCGAAACCGCAAATACGCTCAAATATACACGAGTCAACCGCAATTAAATTCCAACTAAATTCGGCATTTACTGCACACCCAGCTTATGACTAATGTTATTTCTTCTGATCGTTACGAATCGACATACTTATTCTCACCCCACTCAGTGATTATTGCATCATACATGTCATATAAAAAGCAGTACATTCGACACATATTTCATCATCCTATCAGCGGTCGTTCCCCGCTCATCTACAAGTACGCGCTCTCTGCAATTATTTTCTGGCGACAGTTAGCCACGCATAGTATACGCGATCATCATTAGCTTCAAATCTATCGCAACGCTTCACACTACGGCTACACAACCACGACATCACCTCGAGTCCACACTACCTACACACTGGCGAAATATCAAACAAGGCGTTACAAACTGGCAACCGATCACATACCTTCTGAATAAATACTTCAACTTCAAAATCCACGACTTTCAATACGGAGAAAATACATTGATGAGACCCACCTTGCACTCACGAACAATTGGAGTCTAGTGCAGGGTGGCCACTCTCACACAACGTATTGCGTATTTAAATCAAAAGTCTACAGTGCTTCCGCTTGAAATTGAATGAACCAACATAATAGGATTCTTCCTCCAGAACTCATTCTCGAATCGGCACTTCATCAAAAATTATCAACTAGCCCCAATTTATCTAATGATTACGAGCGAAAGCGATAAATCACACCTTAATCTCCTTTTGTTTTTTTGCACAGTTTCGAGTATTTTCCGCTCGGAGTGAAAAATCTTTTATGGCCCTGTCCCTATCTGGATGAAAAATGACGGGATAGCGTTGACGGCCGGTGGACGCTATAAATTTCCTTTATATTATTTGAGCTGCGGCAAAGGGCGCGTTTCGCCGTATTGCGGTCGTCCAATCCCTTTGTCTCTTCGGATGTTTTACCGTAACTTGGCGCAGCGTAACGCAGAAATTAGGGCGTTTTTAAAACTGTTATCGTCGGCGGACAGATATTTGCGACAAGAAGAACGTTTTTTCTTAAAAACTGCCTTTGAAAAGTTATTCCATAATATATGTCATTTCACCGTGATTATCTGATTAAATCCTTCAATGCTATTCAGAGTTCTTTCCTCTGAAATCTACTTTCGTTTTCTAGAACGAATATTTATATGCTTACCGCAGAAAATAAAAGGTCGTTACTTTTAATGATATGCTTTTTATTTAAATTGCGCTTCTTTTCATATAATACGAGTGTAGGCAACCTCTCTACACACTTATATCATAACACATAACACTCGCATGTGGATGCCATACAGGTTTGGTCGACGGCCGTTCGATTGATGAATTCGCTCCGCGATTGTCGACGGTGTCCCATCAACTGATCTCCGTCACGGCGCGCTCGCAGGCCCGCTCGCATCGCGCGCGCAGTGGCAGAGTCAGTCGTTTGCAATCACTCGCGCGAAGCGCACGCTTCTCGTGTCTCCGATCGCGACCGCGCGCACACGCAAGATCAGCTCCCGCAAACAGCGATATTTGTGTCATTCGCTTCTTGCTCGGCGCTCGTGTGTAGTGTTACTCAATTGCGCCTTCTTATAATAATAATAAGGATAATACCACATCCGAAACCATACGAGATTACTACAGCAAGTAAATTTATTAAAATGAATAAAACACACGACTGCCGTTAAAATGTGAATTACTAATGTATTTACAATTATTTTTGTTATGGTTTTTTTATTAAATATTTTGATTTTGTACTTATCCATATAGATTTTCGAAATTTACTCAATAATACCTATCATTTGATACTAAACACGATATATTTATGATAATTTATTGACATTTGGAGATTTGGACATTTAATTAAGTATTTAGTGGATAGTTAAGATAACCTATATCGCTCGGGATGACACAATGATTTTAACAATGTCATATAATTCTAAATCAGATCGAGAAGTTATATTTTATATTTTGGTAAAAACATACAGCATAAAAAAATAACGTATAAGCATAATATATAACAGCAGTAAAGCCAATGATGTTTTAAATTATTTGCTATATAAGGATTACAAAATATGCTAAACAATACAGTACAAAGAAAACCAAAAAGAATTTAAAACTAACAGTTAAAATCGCTATGTGTGAATGTATGGGTGTTGATGTGGGTTTGAGTGATGGAGAATGTGTATGTGTACGTGTGTGTGTGTGTGTGTGTTTGTATGTGTGTGTGCGTGTATGTATGTATGTGTGTGTGGGTGTGTGTATCTCTGGTGCGAATGTGATTGTGAGTGCTTGTATGTGCATGCTAATTCAATCCGATCTGATAATCAGCTTTTCACGTACCTCCTCAACAAAGGATCGACTATTTTGAAGGTTAAATATGTCAATATCGTTAAAGCATACATTGTATGCATGCATAACGCGCGGCAATAACGAATTGGAACCATAGTTAGTGTTGAACCTTGGTACGTAAAAAGTTGAGTGAGCGCGTGCGAGTCGGGAAGGCGCTCGTATGCTCATCCTACTCAGGGGATATGGACTGTCCAACCCAGTATGAACCATCAGCGTAAGACGTCGAAAAAAAGCGGAAATTTAGATGACGTATAAATCGTTTTTGAATACGCTTAATCCTCAGCTTGTATGTAGCATACTGCGGAGACCAAATATTAGAAGCAATTCAAGCAGGCTGCGTACGTATGCAACATAACCCGTCTTCAAAGAATGAATGTTTTTAACAGGTCTACAAACTCTCATAATAAAACCGAGGGTGCTGTAAGCCCTGTTGACGACTGAATCAATGTGCTTATCCATTAAAAGCTTGCGATCTAATATGACTCCTAGATCACGCACTCGATCTACTTCCAGGATTTCATCATTACCAATTGTATATTTAAAGTTAATCATATTGACATTTCGTTGACATCATTTGACATATGGTGAAATAAAAACTGTAAACATACATAGATAAATCCTGAACCCACAATACTCCTACTTTGTTAGGCAGTCGTATAAAAAGAGATAGTTTTATTATTAGTATCCCATCCTTTTTTAATCGAGCTGGAACACTTTATCTCAGTATGTAATTATTTCACAAAATTATGAAATAAAATATATGCCGCGAAGGAAAAATGCTCCAATTTAAAAATAAACTCAAATTATATCTAACTGAAAGAGAATTGCACGACATTAACGATCTCTAAAAACTGTTTGCATCTCGACTATATCTCTTTCTGTAATAGGTTTTAAAACGATTTTCAATTTGACTAAAATGTATTGACTATTTCTATTATTAGGTAGGCACATATTAATTATACCTTGACTATTTTTATTTACAATATAATCACTAAGACATTTTATTTTACTTTTTGACAACCGTCTTATTTTTTTTGTTATTTTTGACATTACATTTATTAATTTTATACTAAAAAAACTTATTTTAATCGGTATTTTAAAGAATAATTTACTCTGTGTTTTTTATCTGGTAAACTAAATGGTGAGACTCGATTTAATTCTACAATAATACCTTCTTCAATTTTACGAGTAACCTTTTATGTTTTGATTAGTAGTAGAAGAATTTGATCATTAAAAAGAATTCAATGATATCACGGCCAAATGTAATACAACTGTCTATACAACTATGTATTAGTTTTTAAGACAATAAACTATTTGATTTGATTTGATTTGATTGATGACGTTTTACAGCAATCAATCACCCCCTGCCATTTCAATCGACGGCCGTATTATAAATCATTAATCAAACTGAAAATGTTTTATTCGGTGTAAATACATTTCGTAGATATACTAAACGTCAAACATAGAATATTATATATAAAGTATTATTATTATTATTCCGACTAATTCTAAGAAAAAAAATCACATGAAAGAACCGCTCAAGAAAACCAACGACCACTGTTTTGGTGCTATCATTTTCAAAATCAAATTTTAATTAACACAGCATTATATTAACAAACATTATACATATAATAAATTGTTTCATATATATATATATATATATATATATATATATATATATATATATATATATATATATATATATATATATATATAGGATATATATATATATATATATATATATATATATATATATATATATATATATATATATATATATATATATATATATATATATATATATATATATATATATATATATATATATATATATATATATATATATATATATATATATATATATATATATATATATATATATATATATATATATATATAATAAATATATATATATATATATATATATATATATATATATATATATATATATATATATATATATATATATATATATATATATATATATATATATATATATATATATATATATATATATATATATATATATATATATAAAGTTTTCGTTTCTTTGGGTGTCATCCATAACTTTCCCACATATTCAAATCATAAAACCCTATCATTCACGATATAGGGTAATAGAATGCTCAATGCCATAGTATATTTAGTCAACTCTAGCAATAGCAAAGCCAATTATGTTTTAAATTATTTACAATATATTAATAAGGTATACATAACACAAATAAATGTGACATTAAATAAGGAAAAAAATCATTTTATATTCAGAAGTAAGTTCGCTATGTATATATGTGGGTATTGGTTTATGGGTGTTAGTGTGTGTTGTGTTTGTGTGATAGAGAGAGTATGTGTGAATGTGTATCTGCAAGGTCTATGTGCTGTGCATGTGAGTTGCCTACAGTTTTTTACGTGGTCGACTACTGTCATGGTTAAATATGTCAATTTCGTTCAAATCTACATTGTATGCATGCATAGCAACTAGGGTTGTCGACTACACCGGCGAGCCCGTCACCTCAGGAAGTTTTAACGATTAATTGTTCTATATCCCTGGAGTGAGCGCAGAAGACTTGAGGACAAAACAGTCCACCATCTAGCTACGCCACAAGCCCGTAAGAGGCCAACGTCTTAACCGCGAGATAGCCAAGAGTGTTACCCGGCGGGCTTACACTCACGCCCTTATTTCCAATTGTGATCAGATTACTCCAGTCTCTCGATTGGTTACGAGTTCGAGGTCGCTTGCGCGGTCCTCTCCCTTACGAAGCGAGGAAACGGTGTTTACCGAATCTATCACGGACCACAGCGTCCTTTGCCCGGCTGTTCACCCAGGATCGGATGGCCGATGGTCGTTTCAAGAGCAGTCGCCGTTAGGTCCGCAACCACCCCCGCTCTATACCACGACGCCGCAGTGGGCGAATAGTGTTGTTGTTAATTGTACGTAGAACTAGTGAAATGAGGTAGTTAATGCCAATATCTTCTTCGTTGATTCTCATTTTAAACACTTCGATTAAAAATTAACAAAATACGTGAAAACAAATGAAACAGGCAAGCATGTACCCTCCTTCGAAAGCACTTAACAACTGAGCGGTGCCGCTCCAGCGCATATTACCGGTTTGCGTGCGGTGCGGCACCGGAACGCACCATGTGACATAACATGGATATTTGTGTGTAGGACGCCGCAGCGGCACCGCTCAGGCGCCGCGCCGCAGCCGCACCGCATCGTGTGGCCCGGCCCTATCATAAAATATTTTTCATAAATTTATTTTTGTGTCTTGTTTCCAATTTGAAAGAAGGCAATTATTCCGTTTCTGCTATTCATTCAAATATCGATTCAAAAAGCTTGCAAAAAATAACTATAACCACTACACTAATTGCTTATTATGGCTTGTGTATATAACTTGATTATAAAACTACCAGAAGCTATATAAAATTAATTAACAAACATCCGATATTTAACTTGGCTACACAATTTGCGGGCGTAAACCTTCTTCCTCTGTTGATTTACTGTTATTTGTGTTGCGTGACAAATTGCTAAGGGCCAAATAAATCCCGAGGAAATATTGGGTTCAGTTGCGTTATTACATTTTATTATTATTTAGCATTAAGGAAAAGTAGAAAAGGAAAGTGTCTCATATCACTGTCCTATTTTATTACAGAACTTCGTAAATGGTCTTAGAAATAGACCTATCAATTTTCTGCGTAACATCCGTTACAAGAAGACAGTCTCTGTAAACTAGAGCTGTCAACTAGAACGGGCGAACCTGTCACCTCAGGAAGTTTTAACGATATTAGATCATTCTGTCTCCCGTGAGGTGAGCGTAGAAGACTTGGGACGAAAACAGTCCACTGTCTAGTTACGCCACTCGCCCGTAAGAAGCCAACGCCTTACCGCGAGATAACCAGGGCGGGCCCACACTTGCACCCTTACTTTCAGTTGCAACCAGATTACTCCGGTCTCTCAACTTGTTACAGATTCGAGGTCACTTGCGCGGTCCTTTCCCTTACGTAGCAGTGATTAGGTGTATATTGAATCTATGACGGAACATGACATCCTTTGCCCGACTGCAGTTCACCCTGTATCGGGTAGTTGGTCGTTTCAAAAGCAGTTGCCGTAAGGTCAATACTACCATCGCTTTATTGGAAACAAGGTCGTTTCTAGACTCTCCAGACTATCAGTCGGAATACACAATCGATTGGCTGACGCCGCATAGTTCGCCAATCGGCCAGGAGCGCCCGAAGATTGATTTCTAGGGATGGGTGTTGGCTGCCGGATGGGTGTTGATTCGTAAGTTTGGCCGACCCTTATACACGTGTGTCTTAGTGGCCTAACTGCAACAGGTCCCATTAGCTCCCTCTGCAAATGCAGTGTATAGTATTGGTTGCACATTTGGGGTCATATCACTTCGGGGTCACCAGTTTGGAGTTATTGGGTACCACTTTATCGCAGCCGTGTGGTTTGTGTAGAGAATCGACGAGCACTGTTTGCAGTGTGTGGTGTACGTACCGAGGGCGGGTTCAAAAAGAGGCGAGCGGAAGAGGAAAACACAGAGCAGTTGTTCAGCGGAAGATTTCAGAGTGGTGGTGGGCGAGCAGACTCGCTCGCGTTTACACGATGTGCATTACAATTACAATTACATTCATAAAAGTGATAGAACAATCATATCCGACTCCATTACTTCGCGCGGGTGTCAATACCGCATGTTGAAAATTGAATTGTTTTCTGGCGGAGCAAACTAACCGTACCTTGTGAATTAAAGAATATGAATATGAATATCTACACATATTCATATTATATCATCGATAAATGAAAGGATAATAAAAATAGGGTTTTCCTAAAAGAGCGGGTCGATGTTGACATAAAACAAGCTGAGTGTGAGGTATTGACGAAATTATCTTTTTACTCAAAATGCCTATGTATGCCATTATGAATAGAATATGTCATCGCTCAATATCCGAGGTAACGCGTCGGTAATCGGACCTCAACATCCGAGGTAATCGGACCTCACGTATCCGAGAGGTCCGATTTTCAATGACTATGCTGCATAGATCCGGCTGAATTTGAGAGATGGCCTCGGTTATGCTGACTTGAGGGCATCGGTTGATTGCGGCTTATTGGCATAGAACTGCGATTTTAGAAAACCCCACAAGGAATAGTCAAGCGGGGTCAAATCGCACGAGCTTGGTGGCCGATTCACGTCACCTCTCCGCGAAAGATAAACATGCACTAACGAACACTAATTTCGATAATGAAGCTTAAACGTGCTGCTCAATCGTGTAACGCCGTGGTGATTTGGCATCAGTGGCTGAATAATAAACAATATATTTGACAGACGCCGCCAAAACAACATAGCCGCCAGAGATTCTGAACATCGACCCGCCCTTATTAGAAAACCCTATAGATATACACTTTGATTAGGATGTGTAGCATCAGGTTACAATGTGTCAACCCTAGTGACAAAGTATCCGGCTTCAACACTATCCAAACGTACTAAATCGACTTTACAAATACGTGCTGATTTCACCGCGACTGTACTAAAAGGCATTAAGGTGGGTTTTCAACCGTTTTGCTATGACTGTACCAAAATTCGTTGGTGTTTCTAACTATCGCGCGCAAGGGAAGGCGCGAGGGGAGAAGGTATTACGAGGCGAGCGCGGGGAGCAGGGATACGTTCGCTGTATTGCTATCGCGAAGGGCACACTTTTGGAAAAGAAAAATGTTTAGTTTTTTTTTATTTTGAAATTTTTGAAGAAGTTGACTGTTAAATAAAGGTTTGAGAAGTGTTTGAGCGCGCTGCGCCATCTAGTTGTAGGTAATAAGTCGTAAATAAACAATATCAGCGTCATTTTACCAACCGCTAGATAGCGCATCGTGATCACAGCTTTTCATACTGATTAATCATAAAATTTAAAAAAAACAAATTTTCAAAAAGAGAAAACATAAAAAAGAAGAATTATAAGTAGGAATTGCAATTTCAATATCCTGACCGGAACGGAGTGGAAGACCATGACTTCTTAAATGAGTCAATTTTTCGGTTAGGTAGTAAGGAACGATGGCCGTGGGTTTCTTGAGGATGTTATAAAAAAGGGAAATACCTAATATGCAGGTTTCTAAGTCTGCGTCTATACTCAGAGAGATAATCAATTTTCTCGCATTAATGCACATATACTTAACGCACTCCTCATGCAACTACTTTAATTTGGTGATGATGGCTTCAGTGACGGCACAGTTTTGTAAGGAAAGTCAAATTTTGTATTAATGAAAGGCTACCGCAGTATATCGCCGGTTAGATTCAAGTATCATACTTTTAGCTATTCTTCCTCATCTTTTGTCGGTTCCTAGGGTACCATATCTCGACCAGTTACAGATATCATAATATGATTAACACTTCAGTGTAGGTGGAGTGTCTCTCTATAAATATTGTGGATGTCATAGTCCGCTGAAATTGGCTGTGTTTAAGATGCCAACTGCGATACAGAGCACAGCGAGGATTCACCCGAGCAATATCCGCTGATTGGATGGCATAACATTGCCTGAGCGGGCGTACGACCATAATACGATGTTTGCGAGGACAACAAATTTGCAACCGGTTCGTGACAGTCGCCGAATCCGTCGATAGTGTTGAAAATAAAAAGAAATCAGATTATCTATGCCTATCTCCGACGAATCTTGTTTGAGTGAATGCAATGTGCAATAAATATTGAAATCAATTTTAAAACCTGGAGGAAATTTTAAAAATGTCTAAAAATCTATAGTTATTTTAATACTCCTATATATATTCATTGAAATATTATTTACCAAAACAAAATTATTTCAAAGTTTTTAACCATTTTTATTTTTAATTACCCGATTACCTTACTCATTTTTTAGGAATTATGATATTTTAAATACTGTTTTGTACACCATTTTTATTTTATATGATTATGGTTTACAACTTAATATTTTCAATTTTACTTATAATCAAATTTATTATGTTATTTTTTAATTACATAGATTATATACAGGCTATATATATATTTAAATAAATTTAAATATCCGCCTTAGAACATTTTTTAGCCTAGTTAGGTAACATTAATATAGAATATTAATGTTATGTTAATAAAACATATGCCAAGGCATATGTTTTAATTTTTTTGCTACCGGATTTTTGTCTATGACATTTTAATCGTACATGCTAGCCACTTTATATTATTGTGAATTACAACTTAAATTAAATTAAATGTGTCCTCATAACTAGGAAAATCGAATAACCCCGAAATACTTATGAATAGCTTCTAGTCATCCGATATTGTCATTATGTATTGCATAAGAGGAATTTCAGATCACTGAGCCATACTCGAGTCCGCTTCTTAATAGTAGTTAAATGTAGTCTACAAAATGGTTAAGTAACGACAAAATAACAGTTTTAATTTTATTTTATTGTTAATTTTCATTAAAATTTTCGAAGTATATATTTTTAATAGTATCAACACTTGTCTCGTTTTATATACTTACTGTATATACATAATATCTCTAAACTCCCAAACCCAATTTAGGGCATTACGGATTTTGAAAATATCGAATTTTCTCAGTTCTCTCCATTTTCCTGATAATCTTTATTCTTTATTTTTTTGTGTTAATAACTATTACACCATTATGATTTTTTATTTTGACTATTAGCAATCGACTATTATTATCATTACCAATATGTCAACATTTGTATCCATTTAATAATTTTATTACTGTATATATGATAATTTGTGGAATCAAAAAAAAATTATTGAATATTAGTACGATATGTACGATATGTACTATATTACGATAGTAAGATAGTACATATGATAATTTGTAAAAATGTGGAAGAATTTTGATTAAAAATATCCAAAAATTTTGTATATAAATTAGAAAGTCTGCGCTTGGATTTTCAACCTTCTTGTATGAATATCTTAAAATAGTGGTACTTATAGAGGTTGAGTTATAATTAATCGTCATCCTTGAAGAGGGTGAATCAGTACCACCCAATAAACAACTTTTGATAAAGAAAAATTGGAGAAACAATTTTTTTTTTTGAAAATTTGTTTATTTTCAAAAATGTATAACAAGCGTCGAGCACAATGCATTTATATCGCGAATAATAATTTTCGCTATATTTTACCTACTGCTAGATGGCGCAGCATGCTCAATACTTGTAAAACCTTTATTCACATGTTAAAATGTTCAGTTACAGCAAAAAAGAAATACTCATTTTTTTGTTAAAACTTGTATACTTGCTCGTACAGGTACACCCACTTCAAGGATGCCGGTTAATTAAAACTCACACTATATACATATTCGAGTAGTGTTTTTGGAAAATTTTGTAATTTTGTTTTAAATACATATTCGAGTAGTAATTTTGTATTAGTAATTTTTACACTTAAGTATAGGAATTACTATAAACTGGTCTATTAATAAAATTAAACAAGTAAATATAATAAAAAGAATAAAAAACACAACTTCCATTACAGTAAGCGAACTATTGTAATTAAATTATTTTTATTACGGTTTTTCATTAAAATATTTGTATTTTATGTATTTATCCATTTAGTTACATGTATATTTCAAGAATGTACTCAATCAGACCTTTCGTTTGACACTAAACACGATATATTTTTGTTAATTTATTGACATGTGTATATTTAGAAAACTATTTACTTATATTTAGAAAGGTAAGGTACGCTATGACATTCGGGATGGCAACCTATGACACCCCATGACACCCTATGACAGTTAAGGTAGCCTATGACATTCTAACAATACCACACACTTCAAAATCAGTTCAAGCGTTTAGAAGTTATGGTGGAATAAAGAAACGGAAAACATACATAGATGAACCCTGAATACATTACACTCCTTTTTGTTGGACAGTCGTATACAAATATTTATATAGGTATAATGTAGCGCGTTACTCAATTACGTGCTAAGAGAGAATCGTTTTGGTCCTTCGAGTCGAATCGTCCGTTGCACGCTTAATAGTCAGATCGAAAATAATTTCCGCTCTACGTCTGTCCGATTGGCGAAGCTGATGCCAGCGCCGTGTCAGCAGGACACGCCCATCTCTCAACGAGACTACCATTTTTATTGGCGGCAGACACACATTCTCGGGGATTTCCGGATCGCTTATTCGACCCTCCGTCGTGTTCGCCGCCTGCGGAACGACTTGCTGCGGCATCTCCAGTCTGTTACAAGATCTTGGGAGCAGTTGATTGTTTTGGTGAATATGTGTGTGCGATAATAATTATATGTGGTTAAAAGAGCCCCCTGGAAGGTAGAAATAGCTTGTCAAGCAAGTATTTTTCGTGCTTCTAAAAGTATGTAAGCTTGATGTCTTGAAAAGCAAACTACTTGCCGTGGACAATGCTTTATAAAAATTTATATTTTTACTATGCCTTGCTTGACCGTCTAGAGATTTGATAGTCAAGCAACTCCACATCCAGTAGTCTCGAACCTACCGATGTAACGGGTCCCGTCCGTTTTTCCATGAATTTTCCGATATTTCCTCTTAAATAGATGATCATAAAGTAAATAATTATTAAAGCCACTTACATTATGACAAAGGATTCCCTTGATCGAATTCGGGAATGCTTTATGTGTAGACGATAATGGTGAATGTCTCTCACTTGCGTAAAGAGATTTAGGTTTAAGTTGGGCCCATTTTACAACTAGTAACGCTCACCCTTCAATCAATTATCTCAAAGGATGGTCGATTAAAATAAAATTACGGTTGAAACATCATTATTTCGTATAAAACCGTAATGACAAAATGGTAATGTAAGAATCAATCCAAAATATTTTACTCAGTGCATGATCTTATCCAATCATATCTATCTAGTTGTACAAAGGTGTTGAAATACGATGGGGGGAGGGTGGGATCGAGATCAATTCCGAAAAACTACCTTATGGGGTCCCACAGGGCACAATTCTTGGACCTTTACTTTTATTTTCTTTATTAAAGAGATCGAAAATGTGTTACCCTAAAATATCTATATATATTCCTTATGCTGATCACACCAGCTTTTTCCTAAATGACAAAAATATTGTTCACCTAAACCATAATACTTAAACCAAAACCATAGTAGTACATTAATTACCGCATGCAATTGGTTCAGTCCCCTCCTTAATTATAACAAAATTCATTCGCCATGCGATTCTCAACTAACTATAAAGAGCTGATTGATTCGCCGACCTTTTAGTTCAAAATGACTAAGTTTAGGCATGAATTCGAAATTTCTTGGTCTTATCATTGACAGTAAGTTAAACTGGAAGTGTCACGTGACCTAAGAACGTAGATTACCTAAGAACGTAGTATGTATCCTCTTGTCTGCGATACATGTAGTGCACAAAATTAAATATATACCTGGTGATCTAGCATATCATGCCTGCTTCCAGTCGAAAATTATTTTCTTTTGTTTTAATTAAATTAGATTTGTACAGTACAATGCACACATCAATCGGCGGATGATAGCTGTCAGATCGCACCAACTCTAACGAGGCTTTGGATACCGTAATGGCATCAGGTTAGAAATTCGAGAGCACCAGGTCTAGACATCGACTATTAGAATTTAAAATATTATTATGTTTCCTAAAGTTACATAAAGATAAAAATTAATCAAAATATTTATTTACATGTTGCGACGCAGAAAACAGAGTAAAATCCCCAATTATACAAATATTATTAAACCTATTTGCAACAAAAAGTTCTTCTACCTTATTTAAAAAAGACATGTATATTCCATCATCGGTTTTAAGGGGAAAGTAAGCAACAAAAAAGAAAACAGGTATATTTCTATATCAAACTTTCACACACAATACTTCACTATTAGTTTCATAGCCAGGTGTGCGATACGATAAGATAGAGTTCCTTACGGCAAGCAATACCCCGCCTGCAAAAGTTTGCCTATCTTTACGATAAAGTATAAAATTTACAGTCGGGCAAACTTCCGCATCGGTCACAAAATCGTCTAGCCATATTTCGGTTAAAATAATTATATCGCTATCAATTAAGTGTTGACCGAAAATTGGCGCAACTTCGTTTTCAGACCGCGCACATTATGATACGATATATTTATGTCACTAGTGTTGCATGGCGAGACGATTCTTTTTCGAATAGGCAGTCCGTTTTCCACTCCGAAAGGATCACTCATTAAACATCGCACTTGCAGGCCAGAAACTGGGATCCATATACCTATGTGGTGAAAGAGATTCAGGGACACCCACGATAAATTTATTTATTTATTTATTTATTTGTATCATAATTATAAAACGCATAAAAATGGTCATAACAAGTAATGGTGCGAAGAAACAACGGCCCACATTCACATGACCATGCTCAGCTTATACCCAACTAGGACAAATATAGCCTGTATCTGGGCATACGACTTACTTTCTGACTTAGGTGGAGAAGCCTAACTGACGTAGGTACTCATATAGATACATATACACATACACACATACATATACATACATACACAAATATATAAATATAACGATCTAAATATATTATAGTATTATTCTTTTGCATTATATTACAATATAGTACATTTTGTTTAATATCTTATATCATATTATATAGTATAATAGTAAAGTTATGCAGAAATATATAGATTTTTTTTAAGATATGACTTGCAGCAGTTCTTTCTCTGTCCTTGAACGACCTATGTCGTCAAGCCATTTTTTAATATTTTTTTTGAATAAAATGGTATTTTCTATTTCCTTTATTTTGTCATCAAGGCGGTTGAATATTTTAGGTGCTATATAGTTGAATTGTCTTTGGGCAAATGAAGAATTAACTCGGGGGACGGCATAATTCAGACCTGCAGATGCTCTTGTAGTTCGGTGTTGCTGGCTTCGTAGTCGTTTATCTGAGGTTCGATGGAAGAACATGAGTGACTGTTTCACAAACAGCTGGCGTATGTCTAACACATTACTTTCTTTGAATAGCATGTTGGAGTCATATCGTGGGGGCTTTCTATTGATTACCCTCAACAAAAGCTTTTGGGCTTTCACTAGAGGATCCAAGACAGATTTTACACATGCTCCCCAAGCTATTATTCCGTGTACCCATAAACCCTGACACAGGGCCATATAAACCATATTTAGGGAGTTCTTAGAAAGGACGTTGCGTAATTCTCTAAAGACGAAAACTAGTTTCCGAGACCTCGAAGAGAGTTGTAATAATTGGTTATCCCAGCTCAATTTAGAGTCTATTAGGACACCCAGATACTTGACTTCGGTTTTTTCTTGGATATGGTAACAAGCGCAGGATGGTTGCCTGGGTTGTAGTCACCTTTCGCCTTTGTCACTTTCTTTACTGAGAGTGATGACACAGTTATTCGTGGTAACGTCGGCAGAAACCGACTACACATGAATGAACTTGCTGGTAACCGGCTCCACTGTACGCAAATCTTCATCGGCATCACCGGTCCAGCGTATAATTTCCCTCCACTGCCGACGGGGCGGAGATGATCGGCGACGGCTAACCGTGATGAAACCTTCATCGTCGATGCTAGGGTGCGAGGTCCTAGCGGCATCACTGACAGCGGCAAAATTAACGCGTGCGACGGCTAAACACCTTTTTACTGCAGGCGGCTCTCGTTTGCACATTTCATTTCGCATTTCAAGTTTGCACTCGAAGTCGGCGAATTTGATGCTGCAGCGCACGCGGCTAAGATTTTGTGCAGCGCTTTCTAATACGACAGCTTCGGCTGGTACCACGTCGGCATCCACGCCAGCATAGATGGACACTACATCCGTCGTTGGCGTGACTTGGCGCGATAGCGGAAGCTCTGCGGCAGCGGCAACGGTAGCATTCGCTGCGACCCTCGCGGAGGTGGTGGATCTCGTCGATCGTTTGGTTTTTTTTCGACACTTACCGCTTTTGCTGTATTTGTCCTTTTCGAAACATTGCTTTCAGCTGGTATAATTGTTGCGCCTGCGACAACCGACGCTTGAACCACAGCGGGTTGCCTAGCGAAAGTGTTATGTACCGGGGCAGCCCCTTGCGACGAAGGTCAGTGTGACGATTTCGAGTCGAGATCCTTTATGATTTGCGTCTGCGCGAACACTTGAGCACATAAATCACTCACGACTTTCTTTAGTTCACTCAATTCGTCTGCAATTTGGAATTCCTCCATATACGATTTTCCATCATAGAATGCCAGGGCCTATTTTTCGGCTTCATCATCAGACCTTGAAACCTAATCGTGGTCAAAGTTCATTCCAAGACTTTTCTAACAAGTCCAAACACAGCTATGATACGATGTTCCATCATAAAGTTCCAGTTCATATCTACCGACTCCATCATCAGATCAGTTCGACAGTACGATATTATTGTATTGTCATCAGAACTACATACAGATGCCAATTTTCATGACGCTACGATCCTTATAAGATGGTTAAATTAGTTATCTTAGATTCCATTACATAGTTACATACAGGTCGACCTAATAAAAGCGTGTAAAAAGGATAAAATATTGCAGCTCGTGACACGTCTATAGCCCACGACGGCACGAGATAAACTAGTTATGCAAAATCTTGCAAAATCTACCTGTTACTTACAGTAGGTTGTGTATATATATTATCTATAATATATTGTGAAGCGTCGAAGAGCAGTAAATTCGCCAATTGGATACGAATATAATGTAATGTAATATTTTTTCACTTGCGATGATCAACACCTCGTCCGATAACTACTCACTACTACTCAAGTTACATACGATATGTTAACTCTAATGACATAAATATCTGCTTTGAACTCATACTATTTAAACAAATTGTATTAACGTTTTAAATAGTTTGCCAAATAGTAGTTGTAGTTAAAGTTGTGTTTTGAACCTTTGAGGTCGGTACATTAAACAAACTTAGAATGTTGAATCAACTGTATAAAACTACGGAAATTGCACGTTTCTCTTATCAAATATTATCTCAGCTAAGTCAAGAACGACGCTAAGGCAATTTGTGTCACAACTTTAAATACAATTAATTCCGGGATGTTATATTCCTCTTCTCCCTTCTCTTCCAGTTAGGATCCGAGAGCATAATCCTATGAGTGTTTCTATTTAAATGGAAGCTAAATTCTCGCCATGGCTATATATATTGCACATATCCACGAATGGCGGCTAGAGAGTGGTGGCCGCGGCAAAACGTCGAAAGATTTTTTCCATAAATTATACTCAAAGCTGACAGTAAAGCGTCTGGATGCAGGATTTTCTGGCCAAGCCGAGCTTAGCCGTAATTTCCCCTCATTCTGTTTGCCCAGCAGATATCCAAATCCGGATATGGGCTTTAATATAATGAAATAAGCGGTTTTATTTTAAAGTTTTTTTATATGTTTAAAGTGTAAAATGCTCGATCAAGCAATCAGAAAATTTTAGTTGATAATTAAGGCTTTGTGCAATTATTGCACGATTTTTTACCCATAAAAACCAGTATCAAAGCCGTGTGAAATGGGTATATATGTATTATGGTTTTGCTTAGAAATAAAAATTAGTAACCATTTAGTAACCAGTATACAAAGTTAGTTATTAATTACTAGCACCCTTGAAGTGAGTGAAAGAGTACCAGCAAACAAGCAACTTTTAAAAACATTTTTTTAAACATAAACAAGTAATCATCGATATTTTCAAAAATAATATTTGAAAGGGGTCTCTAACTGTTTTTTTAAATATCGATTGTGATTTGTTATTCTAGGATTTTTTTAAACAAATTTTTATTTACAGTTGATTGTTTGCTGGTACTGATTTACCCACTTCAAAAGTGCCGGTAATTAAAACCCACTACGTATACTATATTAGATTGATTCATCCCATACTCCTTTTTGGCAACCCTTTTGCGTCTGCGACATGCATATCGCGCTCATAGCATCGTCCGCGAAACTAATAGCAATATATTTGGCCAAATTTATACGTTTATAATAGCATTAATTATAAGGATTAAAAAACCATCTGGAAGTTTATAAAAACAACAACTATTTAACTAATGCTGCAAATGATATCGTAATATTCAATGATACTTGACGGAGATAATACAGCACGAAATATAAATTGCTATATAGGTGTATAGGTGGCTAGACCGATAATGGTTTTTTATTAAAGCATTGATTGTATAGGGTATTACATTGGTCAATGCATAGTACATTTTGACAACCCTTCTGGGGCCGGTGACATTGTCGGCGAAACTAAGAGCAATTTGTTTGGCCCTCTTTGATATTAATATTGAATATTTTTTTTGTGAAGGACTGATTGATTTTAAAACACATTATTTAGCCAATGACAACAATAATAAAATTAAATTATTAGTGCTATCTATCGCATTTGTATATAGGCTTATGACATCACATAAATAATACAAAGAGGTTGGTATGTTTCTATTAGACTATTTCAACCTCAAAGCGCCGATTATTATGAATTAAATTCTGTAGAGCAAATTAAAATGGACATCTTTACGAAAATAATATTAAAATAATAAGAGCTATGGTTTAAAAATTCGTTTGTTATTATATTATTGTTTTATTTTGAGATGAGATACCATATAGGCGTGTTTATAACGTTATCTATTGGGTTACTGGACATATGAAAATATTAATCAATGTTTGGAATTAAGAGTTGAGATTAAACAATTTTAGGAAACATATATACCCGTTGCATTTCGTAGTACAATCCTATCTGTAAAAACGTAGTGCGGCATGGAGCAATTTAATACCCTTTAATCTATATAATCAATAAATAAAGTAAGAGTCGACAGTTTCCGGGTTTATTTGATTCGATAAATCAAGACTCGTATGTCCGAACATAATATCAGTCTTTGAAGTTAATGAAAATTGAAGTCGGCGACAGGTTTGGGTTTTCCATATTGGCATATCGTAGATGCTTATTGCCTTAGTTTATGTGGGTCAGTGTAATCATTAAATACAAGTATATAAAGATTATTTATGGAGATTGAAACTTATGGAGAGCACCACGTTTGTTTACTAGATATTGAATAAGCTGCAGTTTGGTCTGCAATATTCTCAGTCCGATTGTTGTCCGAGACTAACTTTAGGTCTATCTAACGTAATTATCCGTTTAGATAAAGATTGTAGGAAAATATAATTAAAGAATCTAATGAAATTTGCGAAGTCGAAGTCAAGATTTGAATACATTTAAAAATAGTTTTTTAATGCTTTAACAAAAGTTTTTAAAATTATGCCCCTACTTTTCTAAACATGCCCTTAATACTCTTGACTTTAGGTTAGCGAAATTTCCAGAATTTGAGTATTATAATCAGAAAAGTCTACCATAATATTACGAATAGTGGTATGGTCTTTGACAGTGTTGACAGAGATATTATCAATACACGTTGAGGTATTTTTCTGGATTGTCGTCGGAAAATTTACATAATGTAAAGAATGTAATGTAATCAGCATAATGTAAAGAAGGCGACATCACATTAAAGTATCCAATGATAGTTACATTTGTGTCGCATTTTTTAATAAGGTCGACTACTTTTCCAATTGCTGAACTAATTATACATACATAATATATTTTTATTATTTTGTCTCTTCCTTTCACCTCACTTCCCATCCTGATTCCCCCCATTCTCAAGCGGAAACAATATAAAATTATTTGAGTTCATTTTGTATACGTTATATTCGAAATCACATTAATGGATTTTTGTCACTTTTGAATAAGTTTTTATTGCATTGTATGTAGTTCTGTTTGGTTCCAGAACAAAATAAAATAAAATAAAATAGAAAATCACTGGTTTCTGTGTACGCTCGTAATTACACTGAGAGAAAATCTTGCAGCAGTCTCATTGGTGAAACGGAAAATGCCACTTAAATCTGTACCTTGATTACATCGGAATCATAAGTATAGTAGTATTTTTAGATTAAAGATAACGTAAATCTACATAATGATATGGCTGTAATAACATTGGACTGAATTTGAAGACAATCTCACGTCGAAACACTATTATTAATAGCGTCACTCAAGGTGACATCTTGCGGTGTCATCTACAACGGGCGAGCCCGTCACCACAGGACGTTTTAACGATTAGTCGTTCTATCGCCCTGCAGTGAACGTAGAAGACTTTGGACAGTACATTCTACGTCCAGCTACGTCACAACCCGTGAGAGTCCAACGCCTTACCGCGAGTGAGCCAGGAATAAACCCGGCGGGCTCGAGATACTCGCGCCCTCACTTCCAATTGTGACCAGATTTCTCCGGTCTCTCGATTGGTTCCGAGTTCGAGGTCGCTTGCGCGGTCCTCTCCCTTACGAAGCGGTGAAACGGAGTGCACCGAATCTGTCGCGGACCAAGGCGTCCTTTGCCCGACTCTGAACCGGGATCGGATGGCCAATGGTCATTTCAAGAGCAGTCGCCGTAAGGTAGACAACTGCCCCCGCTCTATAGGAAACAATACAGTTCCCAGACTCCCCCGATTGTTAGTCAGAGAGCACAATCGATTGGCTTGCGCCGCTCGATGCGCAGACCGTCCAGGAGCGCCAGAGGATTGTTCCCGGGGGAGACTGGTTGACCCAGTGTCCTACCCAGGCTCGCACCCCATGCGTGGAGGCCATCGGATGGGTGTTGACCCGTGAGTGTGACCGACCCTGAAACAGAATGGGTCTTCGTGGCCAACTCAGCGAGGGCCCATTAGCTCCCACTCAAGGTGACATGTATGAGTCGTTAGCCATTGGTCTAGAAAGAATGGTGTATTACACGTATCTCCAATACGTTTAAAGGCAAATTTTAGTTTCTCGCGCCACAAGACACAACCAATGGCTGGCAATCGGCTTAGTCATACCAATAAAAAAGTTGCGACTTCTATGTACGAGTGTGGTTTCATCGTACGTTAATAGATGGCTAACTCGTCTATTTAATTAAAAAGTAATGTCAATCGATCGAATGCTAACCATAACGTTGTTTTAGTATGTTGTTGAAAGTGCTCCAAGATGGTCACCTCAGTTGGCAGCTTGATTTAATAAAGGTGAAAAGCCTTTGGAAAGACTGGTAATAGTGGGTTCATTTCATGGTTTGCACGCTGACACGATATTACAGTATTACACAGTAGCTAATATTACTAGGTACTTGCATAAATCTTAGTGTGCTGATTGCCTGGCAATATTGGGTTATCGCAATGGCGCTAAACACTGCTTTCAGTGAATCATATATCTATTATATTCCTATCGTCATATAACTATTATATGCATATTAGGCATATTTATAGCTCTGTCTTCATTTTTGGATAAAACATTAGGCAAAAACTATTCGTTAGTTTAAAGTCCTTCATACAATACGTACAAGCAACGATTTTTTTTTGTGTAAGTGTTCATTCGAAAGAGATGCATAATCGAGGTTCAGCGGCAATTTCGTCGAGAATATGCTCGAATGTGTATGAAACTCTTGATGATTGTTTCCTGGACGACTCGTATCTCGAAATTGTGATGTTAATTGACCGACATAAGCCCGGATTTGACGTGCTGCAATTTATTTTATATGGGGATATCTGAATTCCAAAGTGTTTGTTGAGAGGCCCCACATATTACAGGAGTTAAAAAACAAGATAACCAATAAAAAGAGTGCGAAAGAAGGAGCACACTATTTTTTTTATTATTTTTATTTATTTAAATCCAAAATAAAAATGTACAATGTTGACATAAATAATATAGTGTAAAAAAGAACAAATACTTGTTTGCGAAGCAAAGAAAGTACAGATTTGATGGATTTTATCAGCTCCACTAGACTACAGTCTGTTCTGGAGTGATACCACTCTTATATTTGTTACATAGTACAAGTACACGTTAAGAAAATTTGGAGAAAAAGACATCTAATCTTAGTTAGTAAAGGGGTAATAATTAAAGGATAAAAGGATAATTACCTACATAGGCATTATATTAAATAGATACATTTATATATAAATACACACTCATACATATAAAAATATATATACACGTATACACATACATACATTTATACAAAACGTATCTACCTATATTCAATATATAATTTAAATATACTTACATAATAATATATAAATGAACAAAAATAAATAGTTGCAAATTTTTTTTTTTTTAATATTTTAAGACACAATTTCCATGAGCTGCCTTTCGCATTCGCCTCTACTTTTTGCACATTTGTCTAACGTATTTTTGAAAAAATAAGCATATTTGAAAACTGCACTATGTGTAAAATAAATATGTTACGTTTTAATCTCTGTATTTCAATTACTAAAAACTGTCAATACCTACTGCCTGACTCCGAGTACCCAATAATCAGTTAGGAATATTATGTCTATTTAGTATATATCAGCAACTTTGTCTGTTTTCGACTCTTCTTATTAATTCCTTCCACATATAGACGTAGGATATTTAACTTTAGCTTAAATTGATTTGATTTTCCCCCGAAGTACTCCTTTGAATCAGTTTATGATTATGGAACTGCCAATAAGGGAACAAAATTTTATGCGCCAGCATTTTGTGTTACATACCCTCTCTCCTTATAATTTTACACTTCATTATCCCGTGCACAAATATCAGTTTGTTCAATTAAGTAAAATTTAAATATCAAAGTGTAGCTCTAACTTCATCTAAATCTGTTTATTCCAGAATTACCTCATTGCTAAGTTCAGCGCATCAGACAAACTTTGACTAAATGCAATATTGAAAATCGGAGCGGAGTGGCACCGGAGTCCAAAGTTGCCTGGAACCGGTCGATTAATACCACCTGGTAATAAGCGCGGGCCAAACTCGAGTCAAAGTCGAAACTCGGCGCAGCAGTTTGCAGTTTGGCTGAGCCTTACTAGCACTCCACCTAGACTTAGATTCAAACCCGCCCCGCCCAAACTTGCCTCAATTGTGAGCAATATCTTACGCTCACTTAGCCAAGAAACGTGTTAAATATTCAATCCGAACTGAACGGAGGAAACATTGCTCTTCAAGCACCTCGCTAAGATGGTTCCCACTATACTTATTATACTATATTATTATAACATATATCGAAGCAATTATTATATATATATATATATATATATATATATATATATATATATATATATATATATATATATATATATATATATATATATATATATATATATATATATATATATATATATATATATATATATATATATATATATATATATATATATATATATATATATATATATATATATATATATATATATATATATATATATATATATATATATATATATATATATATTCGCAAACACTTCAATAACATAAAAACCATAAAAATTCTGTACTGTGCCTACATCCGCAGTCATCTTGAATATGCATCCCAGTTATGGAACCCTTGTTACGAGGTGTATGCATCGAGAATAGAGGCCATCCAAAGAAAATTTCTGCACTACATAGAATATAAATATCGTATACGTGATCCAGACTACTATTCTCGTTGTATCCGCCATCATTTGCTGCCATTGGCTTTGCGAAGAAACATAGCTGACATCTCACTTTTACTACGAATTTTAAATGGCTCGATTGATTGTCCTGAACTATTATCTAAAATATCTCTCCGCACTCCTAGCCGGGCACTTAGAAATAGGGTACCGCTTCATGTACCTGGCTTTAAAACCAAATACAGGCGTAATTCCTATTTTATAAGGGTATGCGAAACTTTCAACACCCTGAATGCTGACATGGATATTGACCCCTTTTTCACGAATATAGATACTATAAGGAAGCAGGTTGTAGGGCGATTTTGTGATGACCAGGCTTAGCATTTCCTTCTTTTATTACAGTCTTGTTTATGTCAACATGTTTTCTAATGTACAATTTAGTATCTTCTTGTTTAATATCTTCTTTATACTTAATATCAGTTCTAAATTCACGTTATTATTATTGTCATTATCAGTGGTAACTTGTAAATGGCTCTAAGCTTCCTATTATTGTTCACTATAAAATTATTGGCTGTAAGTTATCCTTAAGAAAATAAAAATAAAAAATAAAATATATATATATATATATATATATATATATATATATATATATATATATATATATATATATATATATATATATATATATATATATATATATATATATATATATATATATATATATATATATATATATATATATATATATATATATATATATATATATATATATATATATATATATATATATATATATATATATATATATATATATATATATATATATATATATATATATATATATATATATATATATATATATATATATATATATTTCATGATAAATTTCTTTTTTTAAGAATTCGTTTAAAGGATGACACTTTGATGAAAAAATAAAAACAATAAAAGCCACTTACATAGCTGGAAGGTTTTCCCGGACTGGATTGGGAAATGCTTATTTTAAATGAGATGTATTCCTGGATGAGCACCACTTTCGACAGTGAAAAAAAACAATGAAAAAAATCACAATGAATCGTCTCTTAAATGCGGAATGACATACCGAAAATTCGATTTGAAATTCGAATATATCCACTCTTTAAAAGGACGATATACCATTGCTGGGCTCGCTATCAGCCAGCCATTAAATGAAAATAAAAATAAAATACTTCATTTGCTAGTTGCCATGAAATAAGATATAAATCGTAATTTCTGGCCGAGAAGTTTATACTTAAGGCTATATGATATTTACAGTAATATTTAATATAATTATATATATATATATATATATATATATATATATATATATATATATATATATATATATATATATATATATATATATATATATATATATATATATATATATATATATATATTATATATATATATATATATATATATATATATATATATATATACATATATATATATATATATATATATATATATATATATATATATATATATATATATATATATATATATATATATATATATATATATATATATATATATATATATATATATATATATATATATATATATATATATATATATATATATATATATATATATATATATATATATATATATATATATATATATATAATAATAAATACAAACGGAGCTGCCATGGAATTCACCGACCGGAGTCGGGCCCATCATAATACTATTTTTTTTACACTTCTGGGGGGTGAGCAGTGGATTCCGGACTTACGAACCGGCTGTGGTAGGTTTAGGACAGCTGTCTTGCCACATGTGAGCGTTCACCTTGCCACCCATTCACTCCCCCTTCGAAGCCATAGAATTTGAGATGCGCAAATCGCAGTTTTAGATAATTTTTCTAAGAAAGAGTTGATTATTTTTCTGGAAAGGCCAAGATCTTTAAAGAGGTGAAATAGAGATTTAGCTGGCACGCCACGAGCGCCAACTTCCACCGCGTGAAGGTGAACAGTGAAGCCGTTCCGGGTTACGGCATTTGCAAGATCATGGTATTTATTTAATTTGTACTCGTGGTCTTTTGGGATATTTGATTCCCATGGAACAGTTAATTCTACGATAAGAGCCACCTTCCGAGATAGAGAGTAAAGAGTTATATCTGGACGGAGGGCTGTGCATCCGAGACTTTCAGGGAATTTATACTGCTTAGAGACCGAATCAACCTCCAGAATCCAATCTGTAGCTTTCTCGATTATTGAGAAAGGTTTTGTAGTTAAATGTTTTTTGCCTTTAGAGCCATCCCGCACAAACTGTATTGGGGGTTTGGAGGATACTGTCAAACCCTTGTTGGCACGAGCCACTGAGAGACTAATTACCTCGCGAATAACAGCGAGAACTTTGTCATGGCGGTAAGTGTACCGTCCTTGATCTAAGGCCACCTTGCAGCCAGCTAGAATGTGCCTAGCTGTGCAAGGGGTATTGCTACAGAGGGGACAAGAACTATCCTCGGCAAAGCTCCAACGAGCGAGGTTACTGGGGTCTGGAAGTGTATGCTGAAAGGCATTCAAATAAAATTTCAGCATCTCTGGCGTCCAGTCATAGAGCATTACCTTCCAGTGCATTGGAGGCGGAATGCAAAAGTCACCAATTGTTGTCCAATCATTCTGGCATTGAAGGCCAATAGCATGAGCCATACTCTTGCTGTCGTAATCTCCCCGCAAAAGAGACTTCTTCAAGTCCACGTCGCTCGTGGTTGTACTGCCATACCCCAGACCAGTGCCATTCTGGCTGATTCCAGTAAGGAACCTTTTGTGGAAGTCTACGCGGGCTTGTAGTTCATTTGAATCACTACAGCCACTTATTACGTGCTTCGATATTGCCGGATCTTTGGAATTGCACAGAATCGAATTTTTGGTTATTCTGGAGTTGGCGTAGAGCAGAGAGGGCAGTTTAAGCGCTAGCCCAAAATTTTGTTTGGACCTGAAGAGAGTCGAGGGGTCAGCTGGTTTGGCTAAGGACAGCCAGGATTTTAAACTAGCTGTCACCAGTGCATCTAGACGGGACAGTTGGGTTTTGGTAAAATCGTAAATAAGAAAGGGCCATGACAAATGTGACGTTAGATAATTGTCATAGATCCAGGCCTTACGAGGGCCAGAAATTAGCAAGGCATCTATTTTCGCCAGGCAACTTTTGAAATGCTCTATAACATGATCGCCCGAGACGTCTTTTCCCTGATGGGTGATTTTTCTGCCGAGGAATTTGAAATGATTGTTTGGGTCTATAAGGGAGATATTAGAGCCCTTATAGACCAATTTGGGGTCAAAGGATGTAAATTTTGTGCCCATGCGGGCGAGTCCAAGGCAAAAACATTTGGAGGGCTTCACTTTTATACAGCCTGACCAGTCGCAGAAAAGCTCCACTTTCTGTAATAGCAGGGAAAGCTGCTTGGGGCTTCTGGTAATGAAAGTTAGGTCGTCGGCAAAAGCGAGGCACGACGAGGTGTATTGGCCGTCTGTTTTAAAACGGTAGCCCCACTTCCTGTCAAACTGGCTCAGGCTTTCCAGAAGTATATTAAAAACTATATTAAAAATCGTCGGGGAGAGGCAACAGCCCTGAAATAGTCCAATTGAATATGGTATAGAGCGGGTAGTCCATTCTTGCGTTTTAACATGGAAAGTCAGACAGTTGTAGTAGGAGGCTACAATGTCACGCACGACTGGTGGGAAGTTGTACCAGCGGAGTGCAAAGTGGAGGAGACTGTGTCGGACTGACCCAAAGGCATTCTCTAGGTCGAGCCAGCATACATTGATTTGGCGTTCGTGCTGTCTCGCATCCTTGATGGCAGCAGCCAGGAGAGAGTTGTGCTCGAGGCAGCCCGAGACGCCGCGCATGAAGCCTTTTTGAACTGATACTCCAAGGTACTCATTCCGGTGCATGAATTCGCTCATCCTCGTGTGGACTATGCTAAAAAAGATTTTGGCCACAGTGTCTGTGAGAGCAATGGGCCGAGCGTCCTTTGGTCCGGTGCAAACTGGGACCTTCGGAATTAAGATGACTGTCGCTCGGCCAAAATTCTGTGGGACTACACCGCTATTCCATATATTTCGGAAGATGGATCCTAAATATTGCAGAAGGCAGGGGCATTTTTTGTATACTAAATAGGGAATACCATCGGGACCCGGAGTAGAGCCCGACGGCTTCCTCTTTACTTGATTAAGAATCTCATCTAGTGATGGAGGTTGAGAAGCAAAAGCTACCGTAGGCAGGGGCGGAGGTGTAATGCCCGGCGGAGGGCTGTAATTATGGAGCCGCATTGGGTCCTCATACGTGGTCGAAAAGTATTCCGTGGCCATATCTTCCGGGATTTGGATTTTTCCCTTGGCGGCAGACAAAACCGTTTTGCTGTAGTTAAAACGGTTTTTGTCGAACCGGGCTTCCTCTTTGGATTTGAGAAATGCTGCCTTGCGCTTGTCGTTTTGCGTTGCTATGCTCTGTATGAGTTTTAGTATAGAGCGGTACGCGCGCGAGAAGTTGTGGCAGAGGGCTTTATCCCCGGCTTTCTTGGCTTCACGTAACTGGCGACGAAGTAGCCGCTTTTGCCTACGGAGCTTTGCCTTAAATGCGTTTTCTCTGTGAACCGGGTCGACATGGGTAGATTTTGGGTAAACACCCGAGAAGTATTCATGGACCGCCACCTGGAAGGATGACAGCTGGACGCTGGCAGGGGCATTACGGTTCACAGAGTGGTCAAGAATAGAAGTTAAATTATTATTATGAAATTCCCAGTCCTCTTTCGCAAGTGAAGGGAATTTTAGAGGAGGGAAGGATACGATTTGCGCGGGTAGAGGAGACCGGTCGGGTGACAAACTGCGGGCAGATGTGGAGTCAAGGGACATGTGAGGTTCAACTCTGTCCGTGACTCCTTGCGACGGTTTAAGACACTGACGTGCAGCGTCGCTATCATCGTGCCCAGCAATGTGTTTATTTAACCATGCTAATCGTTTATATTGTTTCCCGCAGATAAGGCAAGCAAGGTCCGGTGTCGTTTTAGCCGTGTCGTTGTTTGGGGTTTCTACTGGGGTAGCGGGAATTCTCCCCCCCTGATAGGCCGCTTGGGGGCATATTTCCTTTTTTTTCTTTTTTGCTTTATAAATAATCGGGTCTGGCTTGCAAGGCCATCGACCCGATGCGTTCTTTCACGCCGTCCACCGTCTCTCCGGCTGTCACAACTCTTTCGTTGTTGTCATCCTGATGATCAGGGGGTTTACAATAAATACAAACGGAGCTGCCATGGAATTCACCGACCGGAGTCGGGCCCATCATAATACTATTTTTTTTACACTTCTGGGGGGTGAGCAGTGGATTCCGGACTTACGAACCGGCTGTGGTAGGTTTAGGACAGCTGTCTTGCCACATGTGAGCGTTCACCTTGCCACCCATTCACTCCCCCTTCGAAGCCATAGAATTTGAGATGCGCAAATCGCAGTTTTAGATAATTTTTCTAAGAAAGAGTTGATTATTTTTCTGGAAAGGCCAAGATCTTTAAAGAGGTGAAATAGAGATTTAGCTGGCAGGCCACGAGCGCCAACTTCCACCGCGTGAAGGTGAACAGTGAAGCCGTTCCGGGTTACGGCATTTGCAAGATCATGGTATTTATTTAATTTGTACTCGTGGTCTTTTGGGATATTTGATTCCCATGGAACAGTTAATTCTACGATAAGAGCCACCTTCCGAGATAGAGAGTAAAGAGTTATATCTGGACGGAGGGCTGTGCATCCGAGACTTTCAGGGAATTTATACTGCTTAGAGACCGAATCAACCTCCAGAATCCAATCTGTAGCTTTCTCGATTATTGAGAAAGGTTTTGTAGTTAAATGTTTTTTGCCTTTAGAGCCATCCCGCACAAACTGTATTGGGGGTTTGGAGGATACTGTCAAACCCTTGTTGGCACGAGCCACTGAGAGACTAATTACCTCGCGAATAACAGCGAGAACTTTGTCATGGCGGTAAGTGTACCGTCCTTGATCTAAGGCCACCTTGCAGCCAGCTAGAATGTGCCTAGCTGTGCAAGGGGTATTGCTACAGAGGGGACAAGAACTATCCTCGGCAAAGCTCCAACGAGCGAGGTTACTGGGGTCTGGAAGTGTATGCTGAAAGGCATTCAAATAAAATTTCAGCATCTCTGGCGTCCAGTCATAGAGCATTACCTTCCAGTGCATTGGAGGCGGAATGCAAAAGTCACCAATTGTTGTCCAATCATTCTGGCATTGAAGGCCAATAGCATGAGCCATACTCTTGCTGTCGTAATCTCCCCGCAAAAGAGACTTCTTCAAGTCCACGTCGCTCGTGGTTGTACTGCCATACCCCAGACCAGTGCCATTCTGGCTGATTCCAGTAAGGAACCTTTTGTGGAAGTCTACGCGGGCTTGTAGTTCATTTGAATCACTACAGCCACTTATTACGTGCTTCGATATTGCCGGATCTTTGGAATTGCACAGAATCGAATTTTTGGTTATTCTGGAGTTGGCGTAGAGCAGAGAGGGCAGTTTAAGCGCTAGCCCAAAATTTTGTTTGGACCTGAAGAGAGTCGAGGGGTCAGCTGGTTTGGCTAAGGACAGCCAGGATTTTAAACTAGCTGTCACCAGTGCATCTAGACGGGACAGTTGGGTTTTGGTAAAATCGTAAATAAGAAAGGGCCATGACAAATGTGACGTTAGATAATTGTCATAGATCCAGGCCTTACGAGGGCCAGAAATTAGCAAGGCATCTATTTTCGCCAGGCAACTTTTGAAATGCTCTATAACATGATCGCCCGAGACGTCTTTTCCCTGATGGGTGATTTTTCTGCCGAGGAATTTGAAATGATTGTTTGGGTCTATAAGGGAGATATTAGAGCCCTTATAGACCAATTTGGGGTCATAGGATGTAAATTTTGTGCCCATGCGGGCGAGTCCAAGGCAAAAACATTTGGAGGGCTTCACTTTTATACAGCCTGACCAGTCGCAGAAAAGCTCCACTTTCTGTAATAGCAGGGAAAGCTGCTTGGGGCTTCTGGTAATGAAAGTTAGGTCGTCGGCAAAAGCGAGGCACGACGAGGTGTATTGGCCGTCTGTTTTAAAACGGTAGCCCCACTTCCTGTCAAACTGGCTCAGGCTTTCCAGAAGTATATTAAAAACTATATTAAAAATCGTCGGATTTACATTCTTCGGCTACGTAACGACCAAATTTGGTTGCACATCAGAACACCGTTGACTACTTAATGACCAATATTGGCGGCTTGCTCCCGGAGCGCACAGTAATACTATTTTCTAATTCGAACGCATCCTAAAATCCATACCAAATATCTTATTATTACCATAGATACATAGACGACCGCTAGAATAATTTCATTCGCGGATTTTTCTGGTAAAATGCCATTGTCAAACATCATATTTTTTTTTCTCCGAGAAATCATCAAAAATTAATTGGTTTTTATGACCTAATATCTAAATATTTTTGTATGTAAATTTGATAGAGAATCTAATAAAGATCACGATAGTACTTTCAATTTCTAAATAGGGTTCCGCATTTTTCCGTAAGACAAGTACAAGTTAGAAATGACGAGTTTTTTTCACTTTACGACTTTCTCATATTTATTCATAATTATTTAATTGCTTTACAAAATGAGATATCAATATTCTATACAAAATTTAAATGCGATCATTGCACAGTTATTTTTTTACGATTGATATAGTAGTTCCATAGTTATAGTACTTTATGTCCAGAGTGGCGATATTGCAAGAAATTCCAATAAATTGCCGCGGTTTGCCATGAAATTATGCCGCTACTCGAAGGGTTAAAATTGATTTATTTTTTAACATATTTATTTTATTGTCAATTTATTAAATCATTTTGAATTTTAAAAAAAAATATATCTAAATAAATGAATATATTATAAGATTATTTAGTCTTTCGTATTTTACATTTCTTTCTTTTTATATTAATATATTCTTCCTATGTTTTGTACTGCAACCTTATATACTCATATATAATATATCCAATACCCATCCCTTCCTTTTACTTCTCCCATCCTCTTGCGTATTGGAGACAATTCGATGAATTCATTGTTGTAAACATTTCGTCGGCCAGAAATGTTTTTATTTAATGTAAATATATTATTTTTTGTGGCCCAGTATTTCTTTTCCTAATAAATAAATAAATAATGCTTTTTTATTCCCAACAGATATGCCATCTGGTTTAATTCGCGAGGTAATTAGTCTCTCAGTGGCTCGTGCCAACAAGGGTTTGACAGTATCCTCCAAACCCCCAATACAGTTTGTGCGGGATGGCTCTAAAGGCAAAAAACATTTAACTACAAAACCTTTCTCAATAATCGAGAAAGCTACAGATTGGATTCTGGAGGTTGATTCGGTCTCTAAGCAGTATAAATTCCCTGAAAGTCTCGGATGCACAGCCCTCCGTCCAGATATAACTCTTTACTCTCTATCTCGGAAGGTGGCTCTTATCGTAGAATTAACTGTTCCATGGGAATCAAATATCCCAAAAGACCACGAGTACAAATTAAATAAATACCATGATCTTGCAAATGCCGTAACCCGGAACGGCTTCACTGTTCACCTTCACGCGGTGGAAGTTGGCGCTCGTGGCCTGCCAGCTAAATCTCTATTTCACCTCTTTAAAGATCTTGGCCTTTCCAGAAAAATAATCAACTCTTTCTTAGAAAAATTATCTAAAACTGCGATTTGCGCATCTCAAATTCTATGGCTTCGAAGGGGGAGTGAATGGGTGGCAAGGTGAACGCTCACATGTGGCAAGACAGCTGTCCTAAACCTACCACAGCCGGTTCGTAAGTCCGGAATCCACTGCTCACCCCCCAGAAGTGTAAAAAAAATAGTATTATGATGGGCCCGACTCCGGTCGGTGAATTCCATGGCAGCTCCGTTTGTATTTATTGTATATAAGC